>BJBW01005135.1:32798-111397 GCA_004320125.1 Scolopax mira
TCTTGAAAATCTCCAGGGAAGGGGACTCCACAACCTCCCCGGGCAGCCTGTATGCTGCAAAGGATATCATTAGCTATGGTGTACTGTGATCTAATTCTCCTAAAATATGCATTCATATCATTAAACTGAGTGGGAATTATTTGGATTCAGTGAGAGGGGAGCACACAGGTTCTTCACCCATCTAAACTACAGTTCCTTGACAGGCAACAAAGTCATTGCTTCTTCTCTTTCAGAATCAGACTACCGACTTGTACAATTACTGCCTGCAGATTTTCTTGTAGGTGGACTTCATGACTGTATCACACAGCTACTGGAATTCCATTCACAACTCGTTCCATAAAGGTCCGTGGTTTGGAACTGCAACATCACAGAACTTCGTTTTTTTTATATGACAGGGTAAGCTGTACCTCACATTTTATTTTGTCTTCTGCTATCTGAATTTGTAATTCTCTGAGCTTCTAAATTGTCAAAAGACATGTGTTATAATCCTTATAGCAAAAGCACAGATGAAATATATAGGAAAGCAACTTCAGAATACAGGACAGACTATTTAAAAGCCACTATTTTCCCTTTTGTTTTTAGAATCATAATTTCAATTAATTCTCTGATTGTCTTTGAATGAGCAAAGACTAGTAATCACGCTCTCTATGATCCATGGAATTAAACACCACCAACAATAATCAGTTGAGTGTATTAGATATTTCACCACTTTCCATGACTTTATTTTTTTTCCCCTCAGTTCTGGCCATTATTAGCCTTTCTGTTCAGCTCCATCATTGCAACAGATCATTGACATTACATCATTCTTGTAATCCTTTTCTGAGCAATTTAATATGATCAGTTTCCCTTTGGAATAGGATATCCTGTCTTTGATCCCATAATTGTTTTTCCCCTCCATTGATGCCTATTAATTGATGTAACATGAAATTCAAAGCAGAGACAAATAATCCATCACAAAATATATAACCAGTAGATATCCTGACTTAAGTTTGCAGAATGTTTGCAAGAGGACACTTTACCTTGTTTTTCAGTCATGATTATTATTTCCTAATTAATTTTTCCACATTTATTTCTTCTGAACATTTTTGTGTAATATTCAGTACTTGAAATTTGAGCTGAGTTGGATATGATTTGTCATGTACTACACAACACAATATTTTTTCAATTACATGATTGAAAGTGCATAGGTCTTATAATCAAGAGGATGCTCTGGCTAATTCCCTGGAGTTTTGAAGATCTCAGAGGCAGATAACTGATGAAGATGATTAGAAAATTTCATATTTAAAGTCTTCTCCTTTCTGACTCATACAGGGCTTCTCAAAAAAAACATGCCTAAGGTAACTAAAGACATGTAAAAATTACTCTTTGGTTGAATACTTAAGTTACATTTTCTATCACTTCCCTATTAATTTTTTTTTTTTTTTTAAAAAGAAACCTGTTAATTATTCTAGTTAAAAGGGCGTGATCAAAGAATCCTAAAATTCAACTGAATGGCTGTCAGGAACTCTAGAAATCCAACTGCTTTTGTTTGGAGCATCTTCTCAGACTGTGGAAAACACATGGAATATTACATCATTCAATTTACAATTTTCTGTCACCCTCACAGTCCTTAACACAAAACACATTCTGTAATTGTTATGTATTTATGAAGAATCCTACTTGCAGAGGTCTATTGCTCATCTCATACTACCTCTGCTATTGCTTTGGAAAGTAGTTTCAGGGATTCCAATCTCATGATCTGGCAGTTGATAAACCTTTGGATTTTGAGAGTCTTTGGAAAACAGAATGTGCATGGATGCGCAAGGATGCTCTGACGAGTTTTCTCTGTAAATCAACAACTGATTTCTATTGTGACCAGAATATGAAGGAAAAAATTCTACTACTACACTCTCAGTTTACTTTCATTTTACCAGTTACTTTTCAATGCGTTTGTTCATTGGAGATGGCACGGTTTCTTCCCTATCTTCAATGCTAGAACTCCCAGCATTGACACATTCACCTATTTCTCAATTTATTTATTACAATTAAGGTGTTCTAATTAAATTTATTCTTATTTAAGCTGCTCATCCACTGTACTACAGACACCTGAGACAACTGAAACACAACAGCTGTACCTGATAGCATGCTGGTTTTTTATCTTTTTTAACAATTTATTCTTTACGCTTGCTCCATGAAATTAAACTACACCTGTTCCTTCACAGGAGTTGGTTAGAAATGTTTTGGATCAAACAATCATTCTGAACACAATACACATCTGTGCATATATTTGTAGGAGAGCACCTGGAAAATCAGAGATTTACATGCTTTCCTGTCCTCAGTGTGCAATAAATGTATCTCTGAGATTAAAATTAAGCTCACCATTTCAAAACAATATGAGCTGCTTTTAGCACATAACCTGTGGTTCTTTTTACTGCACTGTATTACTAAGGACATTTGTCTTGGAGCAGGATCTTGGGGGGTTTAAAAGTTCATTTACATCTGCTTGTTGGTGAGCTCAATTCACAGCTTGTTCTCCTTGTGATATCATGCTCATGCCTCCAGCCTGCTGCTACTGTAGGAGAACATGAGCAAAGCTTCTGCATTATTTTGAATAGTTTTAGTAGGGACAAAGATATGTAGAGTTAAAAAACCCTGGGTTTGTTAGCTGAACCAATTAGAGAAGATATGAAAGGAGTTATGAAGATATCTGTGAATCCTCAAGTCCTCCTTTATAGCAGACCCACTATTCTAATTTCCTTAGAACGCCACAAAACTGTAAAATGCTATAAGCAATGTGGCAAAGAGACAAAATTTCATGCACAGTAAACAGTGCTCAAATCGTATTATCTTCTTTATAGAAACCAACTAAAACAAGGACACAAATAGCTGAGGGGAAATGCAAGCACTAACCCAAAGCCAATCCAAAGTATGAGCAAGTGTTTAGAAAGCCATTTGGGTAGAAACCCAGAATGATGGATGTGGTACCTTGGATGGTAGACTATGAGGGACAACCACAACTGACACATAACAATGCTAATTTCTCCTAGCATGATAGTCAGTCACTGAAATTAGGCAGTGTTAACAAGGAATACATGCCATTTGGGAAATTACCAACAAGTTGGATGTAGCCGAGATGGAATGCCTTATGGAATGAATCTTGCCAAAATTCAGCCAGCTGGTGTGGTTGCTCCATATACCTTCTACCTCTACTGTCCTCTTCAGTTTATGTCAATAGCTTAGGAAGATGTTTTTGCTGCTCAGTGTGTTTCCTGACAGTTTCCTGATAAGCAGCTGCTTTCTTGTCTTTACAAGTGCCATTTATCTTTTCATTTACTCCCTGTAAAGTTCTTAAATTGCTTTAACTTGTTATTTAAATTAAAAATTCAGCCTGGATCATGTCGTTATGAATAAGCTTTGGCAACGTTTTCTAAACATAGTTTTGCCATTGTTCTCAGAATGTTTATTGCAGCCATTGAAATGTATCTCTGAGCTTTATAAAACTGCCTTGAATTGCAAGCATTTTCCCTCATCTCACTGGCTTGAAGTTGCACTTCATGCCAATCAACACAATTGAGGCAGTGACTTAGCGTAGAAAGCCAGGACAGAATTTGAACATTAAAAAGATGCCTCAGATGAATCCTCTCAAAGCAGCAGGATGCACGCTCGGTGTGCAGGTAGCCAGGACTGAGTTAGCATTGATTTTAATACTGGCCATGAATATGCTATTTCTTTAGATCTGATCACACTTTGAGATGCATGAATGCATTCTCCTGTGATTTATGATTATCCAGAAAATTTCTGCCTGCTGGCCTCAGAGACAGAACGACTTTGGGGGAGAGTGGAGACCATTTTACAGAGACTAAAATAAAGGGAAGAAAAGCCCATATATGTCCTCTGGAAATACTGTCCAATCCTTCCTCTATTGCATTCTCAAATAATTCCTTTTGTATAAACTGCAACTCAAGAATCTTTACAGAATTAGAAAAAATGCAAGATGAGCTGATGAACACAATAAATTTCACAAAAGGGACCATTTTTCTCCATGATACATACACTTGAAGGTACTGAAAATTCCAAGAGAACTCTGCAGTCCTGTTTCAGTAGAACAGGACTATCAGCAGAAGATGACCCAAGATCCAAAGTTACATCATTCCATCTTCGTCAATTCATCATTTTTACCAGCCAAAACAACATTTCATATATATTTCATTTAGTTAGAGAGAAATGTCATGATACGCAATGTGTAGTACTTTGTGACTTACAATGAATTCATCTGTTGCTCTGGGTAAAAAGCATACTTGTCCTGGGGTTTGTGGAGAAAGCAGAAGCTCATCACTTTTGCCCTTTGAGCCATAAATCACAAGGGTCCTATTACACTCTTGTGGCTCTGGGGAATCTCCATCTGTCTTGACCAGCACTCTCCACTGTTGCGCTAAACAAAATGAAAATGTCACATTTTCAGTATCAATGGCAGTTATTATTACAAAAAAAAGAATTTAAAAATTTCTATGAACGTATATCGCATTTTATAAAAATAGACAAATAGACAATCCTTCCCTTGAAGATAATTATAATTTAAATATAAGACTTATAAATATAAGACTTGATAAACGTAAGAAAACTGTTGAAGAGGGTACACAAGCAGAAATTAACACCAAGGAAGCAGAAAAAGGACTATAGAGCTAGATTTTTGCATTCTTTATAGTAAAATATTTGCTTTAATTGCAGTAATTAAATTATTAAATTTCTGGTCTTAAAGAGTTTGTATGTAACATGAAAGGAAAAACTAACATTTTGAAAGACTTGTATGTGGTCCATTTGTAAGAATTGCCGGCTAATACACAAGTGGTTGAACAATGAAACCTAAACCTATTTTCTCAGGTTGTTTTAACCTAATTTGTCATCAGTCTGCTTCTTTGTCAGATCAGATCATTCATTAGGACTGAATCCAAAATTTAGGGAATTCCAAATAAGTGTTTGCACTGACCTCAGCTCCTGGATTAGCCTTTCAGAGATTCTTTTTGGTGACCTGTTTGAAGTCCAGAATGTTACCAAGAAGCTACAGAAAACCATTCCAGGTGTGGAAAAAATACTGTCTTAGATCGGCAGCACAAATTTAAATTTACTTAACTGCTTGAATGTGAACATTCCCCTGAATCCAAATGAATTATTTGTAGAAAAAACACTTGATCCTGCACAGCAAAGAGAACTTAACAGTGGAAGGAAATCAAAAGCCTGTGTTTATACTGTGACTGGTACTGTGATAATTTGCTAATGTCATTAATATAAAGAACTGTTTTGTGATTGTGTGTAAGCCTACAATACAATGTGCTGACAAAATAAATTTCGGAACAGTTTAATAGAGAAATTAACTGAAAGCAATTCTTTTTCTTACTGTACTGTGTACTTTTTTCATACCTGGTTTTTTCCTCCACCTGCTTGGAGTTGGAGATTGGATGAAAACCTGGTCTGGTTTTCTTGAGTTATGACTTTCCCCCTGTTTTTCACACTGTTTTCTTTAGCTAATTCCAGTTTCCCCCTTGTTATAGCAGCTTTTTCTGCATTACATTTGACTGTTCCCTGACTCTTCTGGGCTCAGCTACAAAACAGCAGGCAAATATGCATCTCACAGTCAGTCTGCTGAGCAACACACCAGCTGAAAGGATCCTTCCATCTGAACTCTTTTTTTGAGGTCATTTCCAGGAATGAGTCAGATGTAGTACGTGGAGGATCCACATTTTGCCTAATGAGGAACTTTTGTTGTTTGATATGTGTGCCAGCTTTGAATTTTATTTCTTTGTGCCAGGTTGGCATGTGGTACCCTTCAGGTTGTCACACTTGGTGAAGTCAAGCATCGTTTGAGCTTCTGCTCTTCCTGAGCACTCCAAGGGTTTATGAGCAGATTCAAATTTTTACAAAGACTCCCAACACAGCCCTGAACCTTTTATCCTCTCCAACCATGCCCCATTTTGAAGGCTGTCCCAGGAACACAGCAGAGGGCAGATTTAGATAATTTTGCATTACTGTGTTTCCCAGGTGAATGTGGTCTTTTTCCTCTCTGTAATATCCATATGCTCCAGAAGAGAGAGCAAGCCCCAAGTTAAGAGAAAGCACGGGGGCATAACTGTCTGTTCCTTGCCAAAAGAGGCATTTAGAGAAAGTATTTCAGGCAAGGTGATTTTTTTTAATGAATATCCCTGATTTTATTTTTAACTATTATTTCAGAATAAAGGCCAAGACACTGGCTGGGGGGTTTTCCAGGAAAAAAATCAGTGGTTAACAGATTTAAGGCCTCTTACCATCTGTGACTGTTTGTTCTCTTACATTTACTTTTAATGCTTCTACAATTTTGTAACTGAGCTAACCCAGACCGACTGCATTTTCTGTCAAGTTCATTTAACTTGCTCATGTCAGAAAAAGATAAAAATGTTTTGTCTAATATTATATTCCCTTAGACAGCTATTTGGTAAGGATGGCTAGACCAGTCAGGAGACTGATGCCAAATACCCATTGCATTCAGTGATTTCTATATCTCTTTTCGACATATTCTGAAGACCCCAGTAAATTCTGAAAATCAGATGGCTGGGCTTGAGTAAGTCATCTTCTGTGTTTCATATGTATGGCCAAAAGAGACTTTCCCCTGATACTACTGAACTGCGTTAGCTTCCTTTCAGAGTGACTAGTGTGCATTATTGTACTTCTAGCTTATATATAAGCTGTAGCCTTCTTCTTTGAGACATCAGTATGACAAGTACTAAAATGAATGGTGGTGGGAAAACAGACTTCTGTGAAAAAAATCTCAGAATTCTTTCTTTTCTGAACTAATATAACCAAGGATCTGATTTAACATTACAGGGATGTATCCAGAGATCCATTAGAAGCAGGGGTCCTTTTCCTTCCAGAAAGTCTTTCAACCACTAGTTTGGAACCTGAAAGGTGCTTGCAGCAAAACAGTGAAAATCAAACCTGCAATGACTCCTGCACATAGCAAACTGGACAAGGTAAAACCTAAAGTCAATATTTTGTAATGTAATTCAAAAAACTAAAAACGTATAAATTGTTCATATTTTCAAACAGTGAAAAAAAAGAAAAAAAAAAAGCTTTTTTCAGAGGATTGACACCACTGTTTTTAAAATTGCTAATTCCATGTTTTTTTACTCTGGTGTTTTTTGGTCTTAAGACCTAGAATGGCATTCACATTTTGCTAGATGTAAGAGCAGGTTGCTTACCTCCTAGAGATTGTAGATATTTGTGTTGCCTTGAGGCAGAACAGTCAGCCTGCTTATTTTATTTTCTCAGGAAATTCAGCCTCCAACTGGCAATATATATTGTCATTGCCTTTTAGAAACAGGACCAATCCATTTACAATTTGGGAATTCTGTGGTTATTCTTACCCCATCAGCAAATACTGTCAAGGTAGGGAATAACTTAGAAGTCATGGAAGAATTTACTGCATATTTTCTCTTTTCTTATGAATTTTCTATATATTTTAACAACCTTGCATGACACAAGAAATGCCAACCTAGAAAAATCTATTAACTGAGTTCAATTCATCAGTGTTTGAACCATATTTTATATACTGCCAATAAAAGCCCATAATGCCACAGATCTCCCAGCATGAATCACATAACAGGAACCCAGCTCCTTTTAACTGTGCAGTGTAGACAACATTGCAATATACTGTGCTTTGTCTCCTTGCTTTGAGAGAAAATCTTTTACTATGTGCTATTACAATACTCCAACTATTTTGAGACAGAAAGGGAAAAGAGAAAATGGAAGGTGGAAGTCATAAAAATTCCCTGCAATGTAGGAAACACTTAGAGAGTGATTTAAAGTCCCATTCAGAACAACTTCACCATTTGCGAGCTGAGAACTGCTATCCACCTTCCCTACTAAGGCAATCCCTCTTGGTTTTTTCTCTTGCATCAAACATACAAGGTGGAATCAAGAGAATAGAAGCAAATTTGTTCCTATGCTTGATTTTCCAGAGCCTCTCCTTAATCTACAGATGTACAAAGGTTGCTGGGAAAACGTTATATGGGCATACTGCGTTTTGGCAGGATCCATAGGCAGCAGCAGAGTTCACAGGGATCTGGGATTCATGCTTCGTTAATGCCAGCATAACATCAGCCTGGCTGAAGAAAGACTGAGAACCTTCAAATAACCTGCTTAGCAAAGATGACTTTCAAACTCTCTCCTTTGGCTAGGTAGTTGAACATCTTACAAGCGTTATCCAAAGAGAATGAGATTTCTGACCTTTGGGGTGACTTACTGTTTTGGTTTGTAACCTTTGTTAAGACCTTGCCTAAGTACATTGATCTTATTTGTAAAAATCACCAAGCACCATTGAATTACGCCAATCAACTTGTTATGACTTTCCCCTGAAGCCCACTTGCAGAGTGCAACTAGTTCAGAATATGACGACACGAATGCATAAAATATTGACTTTCTAATATCAGCACTGCTGCCTGCCTCTTATTCAGTAAATGTATATTATATGGAAGGTTTTTGCTTCCCTTGTGAGCGGGACTACTTTTCGCTACTGTCTGCCCTACCATGTGAAATCTTTACTGCTACAGCTGCTGGGAGAATTTAAGGCAATTACTCTTTCTTTCCAAGACTTTGCATCTCTGGAATTTTCTCTTACCAGCTCTCACCCTCGTACCATGTCAGGATGGATCGACACATGGCACTGAGCACAAGGCACCTTTCCAAACCTCTTGTGATCCTTACCCTCCTATAAAGCTCAGCCTTTTCATGTGCAAGGTCTATGAGATAAGCGGCACAACAACACAAATTGTGAACAATTCTGAGAGCAGTCTTGCTCATCATCTTTTTTAACATAAGGCATAAAAGCACGATGTCTCACCTATCTCAGTTCCTCACTGGAATGAGCCCCTGGGTAAAGAAAAAAAGTCTAAAGAGCAATTCAAGCTAAGCCGGTGCATAGCTGGTTGGCAGAATAGTTCCTAAAAATGTTCTTCTCCTTTGTATCCTCATTCTTCAGAACATCTGATCCCAACCTAAGAAATCAGCACACACTCTTTGGGTCCTCCTGGAATTCTTGACAGTGTGACGTTTCACAAACTAATTAAGAACAAGCCACTCCTTTCTCCTCATAATCAATATATGGTGTCTAACTGCTCTAATTGCCTCTCAGGAGTCTGCATCTCTGCCTGCTTATTACAACACAATAAAGAATGAAGATGCAGTGGAAGAAAACTTAGATTAGTAGTAAAATACAGTCCATTTTCTGAAGATAAGGTGAAATAGATATCATGGCTGTATCTCTGAACTGTGCACTCAGCAGAATGCAGAATCCAATTCCAAGTCACTCTTGTGAAAATCAAATTTCTCTGTGAGAAAGCCTTTACTAACCTGAGTTAATCAGTCTCCACTTGTCAAAGTCATGTTGTCATGGAACAATAAAGCTGTTGGCTAAACTGTTTGATTGAATGCAAATGATTTAATTTTCACTCAAACTGGAATTCGATCAAGAGATCAGGACTCATCCTACAGAAGGCAAGCCACTGTTTCCAGAGCCAAATGTAAATGTTACTTTTTGTTAAATTAGTTTCTCCCATGCAGTTCCCAGCCACAGTTACACAGAATAAGCATCTACAGTTAAATATTCATAGGGGTACTTGTGTCAATCTGTTTCTCTTTTCTGGTTAGGGAGAAACACAGAGATGGTATCTCAAATTTTAAACCCCTGGGGGGGTACTAGCGTTTTAAAGTGACAGGAATAACTTTATAGGTATAAAAATAGACAGCTGATTGAGTAGTTTTTTATTAAAATATTTTTATTAATTCAAAAAATTCAACTGAAGGCATATACTCCGTTTAGCTTCACTAACAGATTTGGAGTTTAGGCCTGCATTATTTCTGACTACTTCGGGAATACCCTGCTGGATTTTGACCTGAAAATGCTTCCACTGGCACTTCACAACACATTTTTCAACTTGATGATGTTTGCTAGGGGACCTGTCCCCATGTATTAAATGACAGTGACATTGGGATAAATAAAACAACACTTGAATCTCTTCTCAGAGGAATTCCTGGCTGATTTCAGGCCAGAATAGTAGAAATAGAAAGAAAAGCAGAAATGTTTTTTGACCGTGTTTTTCTCAGTTACTTATAAAGACCTAGTCTTTTCTACAGACCACTGCCAGCCAATTTGTCTTCATTTTCTCCCACTGTTGATAGCTTACATATACTTATCACTTATTTGTCAGCTAACACTGATTAAATTCAAACAGCTAAAACATTGATGTAGAAAACAACTCTTACCTTTAAGGAATACCTTCTTTGAATTGACATCCTCTAAAACATGAACAGAAAAAGAATATGTGAACAAGCTTAATTATCACCTTCCTTGTTAAGTTACAATCTTATTCAGAAGGGTTCTTCAGTAATATCTAAGTATTGAGTATATACTATATTGTTATAACATGAATTTTCTTTAACAAAATACTTACTATGGGCAGTTAGCTCCCTTTCAGTTTTCCCATCATCTTGATATTCGTCTAACCATCTTTCATTGCAAAAACAAAAATATTAAGATTAATAACAATTATCAGTATATTAGAAATACTCTGACAATTACTTTCTCCCTCCAACAGTTTTTTTAATACTATTTTATCAAATTATGCCTTGAAACTACTTCCTAGATCGATTTTTCTTTTATACATTCATCATAGTTGGCCTTATTCATATTAGGAGAATTTGCTCACTGGCAATCAGGAACTTTCATGGTAGGTATATGAAGTACTGTAACACTATATGAAGTATATTATATGAAACACTAAATATTTTCAGGATCAGAGACTCAACTGTACATTTGGGGAATTGGGGTGGAGGTGTATATAACTCGCAGTAGTTATATTCTTTGTACTTAAAATGATATATAACCCCTGCAGATCTGGAAGTTTCTAAAGCTTCTGTAGATCTCCATCAATGAATTTAACTTCTCTTTTTATTTTCCTTTTCTTTTATGCTGATGAATTTAAGGATCTTTACTACAATATCATTTCATTGAAAGCACACCTCCATATTCCTTCAGTTGAACCCCCCTTGCTGATATAATAACACTTTACAGCCTTTAATAATCTCATTTAAAATAAATATGCACTCATTATCAACTTCTGTTCTATTGACTCAATGTTGATGTTGCATTTCCTGTATATAACAAAACTCTGTGAATAAATATAATATACATGAAGTCTAAATTCCACCATATTTCAAATATTGTTGCAATAAATAGCTTGATTAACTTTTGTGAGGTGGCTCCTCACCTCTTAGGCGTTTCCTAAGAAACAAAAGGTCAGTAGCAGTTTCTAAAAACAGAACATAAACTTTGATACGTTGGCAGCACATCTACACTGTAGGCAATGACAGGCCTCCTCTAGTCCTATATATAATGCCTCTAATCTTTTTTCTAAGAGCTTAATAATTTTTTTTGACAAGACAGTTTTATAGAGAGCCCAAGTGTCTTCATCAAGTATCCTTCCCTTTAGAGAAGTCTCATAAAATCTCCTTGTAATTAAAGAAACAATTGTCTCATTCATCTACTCTTCAATAACCATCTTTAGTGTACACCAAACCAATTAAAAAGCCTAATAGCCAAAAAGGAAAATTAAACTGAAAATAATTGAAATTGAAGTTCTGAGAGGAGTAAATGGTTCTTGGCTAATCATTTCCAGGAACCTTGCAAGCTGAAACTCTGGTTTTTTGTAAATAGGTAGGATTCCTAGAGGAGGAGAACTGTCTTTACTGAACACCTAAAGATTTACAAGACTTTAAGGCACAGTGCCTAAAATAACACGGAAACAATTTCAGCCATGTAACCCAAACTCATAAATTTTGGAAACCACATTCTTCAGAATATAATTAGCTTGATATAAATTACAATCCTTCAAATTATATCTATTGTATTAAATATACAAATATAGAAATAGCACACAAAAAAACCTTACTTTCATCTATTATTGTATTTTACCGGTGGTTTTTTTTCTGTTATAACCATGTGATTCAACCCAATGAGTGCTAAAAGCTCAGGTTGCACCTGCCTCTGTTAATAAAAAAAGCTGGAAAAATAGGCTGTTTAGTAATTGCTGGAACTGAGAAAGTTGAGCATTTTCCAATTTTGCCCATGGCAGCAACATTCTAGACCTAGTAAGACAGACAAGTAGAGATTTACTAAATGAAAGGAAACGTTGTAGCTCTCCCTTAGGAGAAAAATTAAAGGTCTTTCCAAAGATTTCCGGGACATGCATAAGGTTTTCAATGAGAAAGAGAAACTGATAAAGATCAGTACAACTAGATCTTTACACATAATACTTTTTAAAAGATTGAGAACTGAAAGCTTATTAATTTTCACGTGGCCTCTGTATAATTTAGATAAAAGAAAGATCAATGCACCTTTTCTCCTATGGAACATTTAGTTTTGATCATTAGGCTATAACTCCTTCCTATACCAATTCAGCAACTTTGTTCCTTGTCTTAAACTACAAAATTTTGCATCCCTTGTATGTTGAAAAACTTGGTCATTGCTCGTATATCTAGGTTACGTGCACACACTTGTTCTGCAATTTTTCCTTAGGTTGCTGGCTGTGTGACAAATCCCTTTTTTCCATGAATGGCGTACCTATTACAAGGAAATACAACCTCCTGATCTTCCTCTCCTTCTTTATACTTGATGACAATCTTATCCAGGAACCATCCATTGCCTGTGTTGAAATGACAAAAGTTTACCATGTAAAATAATGCATTTAAAAAAAAAAATAAATTTAAAGAAAAAAGCCCAGATTATTTTCTTCCAGCAGAAACACAGGCCATATTAAGACAGAGCTCAGCTAAATAGTAAAATATATTAGCATTTTTATTCTGTGTCTCTTGCAAAAGGTACAATGTTAATTCTTCTCTGCCTTATGTTTTAATTTTAAGACGGGCGTTTGTTTTTTTCCCTGAAGATAAATACATGCATACATCTGTGAGCTGCCAACACCATTCACATCCCAGCCTACATCTCTGTGATCAGGCACAGGATGTTTGGATAAATCTGTTTATGCAGTTAAGTGAGATCTGTATGAAAGCTGGAAATTTTGGTCCTCCGTGAATGAAGTTGTTGTTGCTTGTATCATATTAGTTAACAAATCATTAAGACTTCTGCTCTCATTTGCAAATGGATTGAGGCTGCAGCTTTGGAGGGGCTTTGCACGGGTAGGAGCCAGTAACTGGGAAAACTGAGGATACATGTATCCAGGACCAGCGACTAGATAGACTTGAGTCTCTAAGGCCAGCTACTGGAGGCCTCATATATCCATACTGTTCATAAATGTATATATTTGTCATTGATGGACTGTGTTAGTGTTTGTGTGAGTGCTGAATTCCTGGCTGTGTTGATCTGTGTGGGCAGCCCTGTGCATACATATGTATATGTTTTATAAACGTGCTTGTGTGTGCCTGACAGGAATATGTACTCAGCCTTGCTACTCGTGGGACCAGCAGGCATGGAGCTGTGCAGCCTCACAGCTGTCGGGCTACTGAATTCATCCTCTCCCTAACTGTAGGGCAGTAACCACTGCCACCTCCGTGCCGATGTCTTAGATCGCTTCCCATAACCATCCTAGTGACTGGTACAGTTCTCTGAGAAGCCCTTGCCCAATATCCTGTTCTCACCGTGTCTGCACCACTCGCAACTTGTCAGGTTTTGCCTGACTTATACCATTATTAATTGGCAAGGTGTAGCAAAACAGCATGAAGGGCGTTTTTGGTCAGAAGCTGACAACTGTCCTATTTATTCTCGTGCTCTGCCTCCTTGGCTTCACCTTGTCCTTGCCTTCACCAAGTCCCTTGGAGGCAGCAGTCTCTGTCCCATAGGCAGGGCTTGCCCAGCCAGTGCATGGAGCAGAATGGCATTTCATCTTCAAGACTTCAGGCCCAGGGCACAGTGGGACACTCTGCAGTCTTCTTTTGCCACCCTGTTATACCTCAGATATGGAAGGAGCTTATCAGCCTGGCCAAGATTCACCAGTAATCAGGCAGATGACCTTAAATCAGGCCAAAAAAGTTGCAAGGTGCTGCTTGTGTAAATATGCAGGTGTCTATGGAAGGTTTCTATTGAGGAGAAAGCTGTTTCAGCAGGTAAGGCACATCATCTAGTGACTCATACCTGACCAATGCCAGGTTGTTTAGGTTTAAATTCATTTTCTTTCCTCACAGCGGCTGTGGGACATCTATGCTCTGCAGCCCAGAAGCCCCAAAGAAAGCATGTGTTTCATGATCCTTTCAAGACAGTCTCCAAATCAAGACTAAAGGCCTTCTGCCCTATCGCTCAGGCAAGTGATTAGAAAAAAGGGCAACCCCACCTTTAAACAAACCCTCTTTTCTCCCTCTTAACCTCCAAAAGACTGTGTATCTAGGTGGCCTTTCTCTTGACTCATCATCCTTTTCCAGCTCTCAACTCCCCTGGTTCACCCCAGGCCAGGCTTATCTGGGACTACTTTTGGAACAGTTCAGAAGAGGTTTGTGAGATCTGTCTGTGCTGAGTACAGTCAACAATCATCTTCAATACCAAGGCATAAGTTTTGTCATACTTTGAATTCAATCCATTGTCCTATTGAGAAAATCCTCCAAAAAAAAAAAAAAACCAGATTCTGAACTCCATTGTCAAAGAACAGCTTAAGGCAGCTGAGTTTGGATGCAGGTTTGCAATGCTGACCCTGTGATATGGCCTCAATATCCCCATTGAAAGAGGGATGAATGAAGAGAGCATGGTATGGCATCCTGGGAGATAGAGCCAGGGTAGGCTCCACCATGCAAAGATGCAAGAGTCACATTTACATCCCATACTAAGGCTGCAGGCTGCACTAATAAGCTTACTTCTATAATAGTCACAAGTCACTCCTCAGATTCTTAGACAGTACAGACAGTCAGTGAGATGGGTGAGGCCATTTCAGAACAGAGTAGGGTAAACAATGATGCTTTTCTCATCTAGTATCAATGTAGCCCTGAACGGTTTTAAAAATCCTTCTCTTCACTCACCATCTTCATAGTGACTAATCAGCAAACACATTTGCAGTATTTACATCTTCGGTGCTTTTAAATGCTAGCTTTCTCTTAATTTACATCATTCGAAAGATGCACACCTTGAGGGCCTGTATCAAAAATTCATCTGATCACAAAATTACCTTTTTTTTCTGAATGAAATGTCACTCACTGGAGAAGCTCCACATTGACTTGCACAGATTAAATAAATAACTAAATCTTCTACCATTGCCCAAAGCAACAAGAATATTATGCTATAGCCACTCAAAATTTGTTTGGTGGTGGTAAAGCATGGTGTTGAATATTTTTAATTCTATTCTGGCCAGTCTTCAGTCTTTGTCTAATAAAGAATTGTTTTACCCATGTAAGCAATGCTTTCATGAGTTTTCTATGCAAATAAATAGTGCTTTCTTATAAATAAACTTGAAAACAGAGAGTGGAATGACAGTATTTGACATTAAACTCATACCCTTTTTGCTGAACATGACCACTGTTTTTCACCATCCCATCACAGTGACCAGTCTGCAGGAAGACGTTTTAACACTGCAAGACCTTCTGTCACATTTCGTATGAAGGATGCAATATAAATAAAGTGCATTGTGTTTAAAAAGGACTTGAAAACAGATTGGTCTCTAGGAAGTTAAATCCTACCTGGACCAGCTCCATCATGGCTAATCAGAACTTTCTCCAAGTCTCCCAGTGAGACAGCCTTTATGCAGAAAATATCCATCTGTGGAACCATACAAAGAAAATTACAAAGGTCTTGAACACAGCTATTGCTTTGACTATAACAGTATAGAATAGAGATTTTTTTCTCTCTTTTTTTTTTTTTTCTCCAATATGAATATAGATGTCTTATATTGGTCCCAGCCAGTCAGTGAGGACCTTTTGAATCTTTCTAAGATGATTAACATTTTTAAGTTAGTTAATCATCACAGATTACACGCAGAGACAGCACTTGATTCTTTTGGCATGACACAAGGATCAGTTGCAAAGAATTATTTGGTCATCTCTGTACTACATTACTACATTTTCTAGCCTTATCTGACACACCAAGACTGAAAAACATACTTGAGAATAAGAATTTAGAACTTGAGTGTAAAATTCACAGTGATCAGTTCAGGAGAATAAAAATGTTATTGTTATCATTTTATCTATATGTGCAGTATAAATAAGCAAGAGAACTCAAATTCTACTATGCAACCGTCTCAGTAAGTGATTCATAAAAATTAATCCTATGACGTAATTCTGTAAGTAATTTTGAATAAAGAAAATATGTAGAAAATGGCAAACTGCTTGAATAAAACTTGTAAATCAAAATATATTTACACTTGTTGAAAAACAGTTTGCTAGCTGTAATTTACTTTTATTGATCTGAAGTAGCATTGTTTTTACTTCACCTGTCCATGTTGAAATTTTGTATTATTATTCTTAGATCTATGGAGCTTCCGTTTGCCAGCATCTCCTCTTGTTCCAATGAGGTTGATATAAACATTAGCATCTGTTTCAGCACCAGGTTTAGCCCCCGTGTACACATGGACTTCATACACCAACACTAGAAGAAGAAAAAGGTTGAGATTATCCTTATAGCTTGCACGATTCAAAAACTTTCCCATCAAAATTTTGGCAGAAGACTGTATTGACTTTCAAGTTTGGAAGTGGCAACAGCTATCCATGCACTTGTCACTTCCAAGTCCAAATCTTGTAATTCTCTGCACACAAAGCTGTACCAAGCTTAAAAGAATACATTATGCTGAGTGTAGCTGTGTGTTGCTCAGCAAAGCAGCCCTTCAAGCAGGTGTTCCCTAGTGCTCTATTTTCTTCTTACTCCATATTGAACATCCATTATTACAGGACCTAATTTGCAAAGACTTTCTTGACAAGTTATCTGGAGCCCACCTGACTGTGCCTAGTCATGGTCTCAAAAAAATAGCTATATTTCACTGTCACTAAGGCATTTTCAACCTCCAGATTTGTGTAAAACAGAATTTTCTGGGTGGCTGACCTTCTTTCTTACGATTTCATCTTAAAAGGAGAACAGCAATCATGAATCTGAGGCTCTTCAGATTTTCACCTCACATACGACATTGGGCAAGCAGGTAAATCGGCTCCCTCATCTATAAAAAGTATACAGTCAACTTGTTTTTGAAGGTTTTGACATTTATCACTAGTGGATGCCAACACCTTTAAAAAACAGCTCTCAGTTAAAATATATTTACAAGTTTTTAATGCCTCTCCTTCTAGTCTAGACCAAAGTCTTACACAGAAAAAATGTATACTGATCTTCAAAAAGTTTGGAATATAATTCAGTTACCATATTGACATATTTTGCACCAGACTAATATTATCTTTGTAATTATCCAGATATGTAAACTTCTTTTAAAAAATATATTTGCAGTAATCGCATGCTATTATGTTTTTCTTATTAAGATGTTTAAAAAATTTTTTTCTGTTTACATTTTAATGGCAATTTTTCCATGCAGTGTTTCTATTCTGATCACAGCTGGCAATTTCTGCTGTTATGTAGTAGATCACAGAGGATATTAGTGTTTCCCTAATGGGTAATTTTAATAGTTCTTGGGAGCTAAGAAAAAAGTAACAGAAGCCCTAACAAACACAACTAAACACTATGTTTAAAAAGGATCTAAGGGTGAAAATAGAAAATTATAATAAAATTCTTGAAACTGGACAATATTCTACAAAAACTAATCAAAATATTATTATTCTCATGTCACCAAATATCTAGTAGAACCTGACATTTCATTAAATTTTTAATTCACTGGACCCCAATGCAGCTTATAAAACTCAAACATCATTTCATCCACCATGACTGAAGACCAGCTATTTCCAATTGCCAGTGGAGAAGCTAAATAAGTAGTAAAATAATACTGCAAATACTTAAGGGAAAAAAAATAGCCCCACATATACTGAAAGATAGGAAGGAAATGTTGATGGATAGACTGTGTGATTAACCAACACTTAGCCCAAGATATAAAATCGATCTCAATAATACAGACACATCTTCAAAAATTTGGTAGAGCCTTATGAAAACTAGTTGCAAGGCTTTTAACATAAAACAATCATATTAAAACAAATGGTTGACATGGATAGCAACTAATATAGATAAATGGATGTGATAATTAGCATAATTAAGCTATATATCCAAATGACATTTTATATCATAACTCTTAGTATAATCATAACTGCGTGCAGATTAACAACAGGAGAATACAAAGACAAATACGAAACTGTTCAAAGGGCAGAACATAAAAGGAGACAGTCAACTCTGGAAAGGTAACGTGTGACAAAGCAAAGAGCCACACTGAGCATGAAGGGGCAAATTCTTTCAGTGTGTGGAAGGAGAGAGGTCACACTTACAAAAGAAAAGCTAACAATTATATTCATTTGTGAGCATCCATTTGAATGGTAGGGCTGGACTCCACATGGAGTAAAATGATGCAGATTAGTAAAAGCAGGGACATATCATCATTAAGTCTCCTCCACGCTTTTACATTCCTACTTACATTTTCAGTTTTGAAAAAACAAAACACCTGTGAGAGCTAAGGCAAGGCTATAGACACCTTATGTTTTGGCTGTTTATATACAAAGATTGGTATCTGTATTATTTATACCTAGAAGAAATTTCCATGATCAAAACTGTCAAATTTAAGGAATTATAATCACAGTTTTAAAGCATATTGAGGGCTTTTTTTTTTTTTAAGAAGCCCTTTAACAATAAACCATTACAAAAACAAAATACCAACACGTTCTTTCATTTCTGGAGGGAGACCAAACCAAATGGCTTAAGTACAGGACACACTAGAACAGAATATGAGACAATTATAACACAATGTTATATTAACAGATAAATAAATTACAGTTCATTTTGTAGCACTGTGCATCTCTGTGGTAACCAGAGAGATGATAATGATCTAATCAAATACAGCTTCCTATTGCTACAAGCCTAAATAAATCAGGCTGAAGTAGAAAACATGCACATGTTGAAATGTAAAGAACTGGAAAATATTTTCCATCGCTCCTTGTGTCTATACATCTCTTACCATCTGGAAAACATTAGGTCTGGCATTTATTTAGGCTACACAATTTGCATTATTTATAAAGGAACCTTCTTAACAAAAAGACCAGTTAGTGCTTTATATTTTTGTACAAATTGACAATACGGCCTGCTATATTAGGACAATAAATGGAATGTTAATTTCCCTTAACTTGAGTGTATGTTAAAATGCATTTTATATGAAACATACAAAAAATTAAGCACGAAAAGTATTCTCCAAAACACACTGTACTTGCCTACTTAGAACATGTCACTATGGAGAAATGCTTGGACATTCATAGAAACTTCCACTAAATAGACTTGGGGGGGATTAAGCCTTTTCTGTACAAACAGAAACCAGCTTAACTGTATGCAATTTTTTTCAGACTTTGTCAAGCACTTCCTCTAGATTGCAGAGTAGCTACAAAAGGTGCCAGTATTAATGGCTCCTGAGCTACAGATTGCTTAAATATAAGAACAAGAAGGATGATGCCACTCTGAATCAGATAAGACAAGGTGCATCAGAAGTTTGATGAGCACAGAGGACAGATACAACCAAAGACGGAGAAGAAACCTTCCAGTTGAATGTACTGCTGAGACAGCAAGACTCACCATATGTGAAATTTGTCTGTTTGTCTGTACGTCGCTCATAAAACACAGGGGGTTTGGGCATAGAGTAAAACAGAAAGACCCTACAAAATATGTTCAGCCTCTGTGACTGTTTCAATGTCCTTTGAGAAACTGACCTACTCTAAGACACCCACTGCTGCCACATCTGAAATGGAGACTTGTTTCACTGCAGTAAGAAAAAGCCATCCCAAAACTCGGAAAATGAAAACTCTACCGACCCTCTATGCAGCAGTAGTAGGTTCATTTTACTATATGCTCATTTAATGAAACTACATCACCTGAAAATTGGGGTGAAAAAGCAGAGAGACAGGACTGTAGGTAAAAAAACCAAAAATTTGAAAATTATATCATAAAACCAATCACTGAATAGAAGTACAGAAGTCAGGAAATATTGTTTCAGCATGATGAGGGACCTGTTAGACTCACATCTAGCCATCTCTGAAATGTGGGGACACATCCAAGTAATAGAAGAAATATCTTGAAAAATACAATAACTTTGATAAAGGATATAAGAGGATTAATTAATACAAAATAGCAGGAAAAATTCTCAGCCAGTACTCACTAAAAAAGAAGATGACCTTTCAGAAAATAAGTGATCGAAATCTTCAAATTGCTAACAGAGTAACTGTAGATAAGTTCTATAATCAAACAAAAAATTCTGGGACGTGGATAAAACAGTTTAAAATGGGAGGCAAAACGTTTTCAGGCAGAGGTAGGGACCTTCTAAAAGGCTCCATGAGAGAGAGACATTAAAGCAGGATAATGACTATGTTAAAAAAAAAAAAAAAAAGGCGTATAAAAAATACTATAGGAGTCACTGAGCAGTCGAGTGTACAATTACCAAATGATGGGATCAAGTGCACCCTGATGAAATTTACTGATGACACCAAACTGAGTGGGGAAGTGGACATTTAAGAAGGAAGAGCCACCTGCAGAAAGACCTAGGTAGCCTGGAGGAGTGGGCTAAGAAGAACCTTATGAAGTTCAACAAGCACAAGTGAAAGGGAAAGGAAGCACCTGAGAAAGCTTAATTCAGGAATGCAGCAGAGGCTGGGATCTACGTGTGTGGAAATCAGGAAAGGAACCTGATTGAAAAGCTCAATATGAGTGAGGAGTGTGCTGCGATGGCAAAGAAAGTCAAAAGGATGTTGGGCTGCATCATCAACAGGATCACCAGGAGAAATAAAGAAGTCATTTTCCCATTACTCAGCCCTTGTCAGGCCACACCTGGAATAATGGATTCAGTTTTTGGTCCTTGCTATGCAAAAGAGATGTGGGAAGGCTGGAGAGGGTCAAGAGAAGGGCCACCAAGATGATCAACTGACTGGGGAGCCTGCCATATGAGGAACAGCTGAGAGAACTGGATTTGTTCAGCCTTGGGAGAAGAAGGCTTAGAGGAGACCTTATGATTACATTCCAGTATTTAAAGGGTAGCTACAAAGAAGATGGATACAAGGAATCACACAGAAAAGATGGGGGATAATGGGTACAAGTTACACCGGGGGAGATTCTGTTTGGACACAAGAGGAAAATTTTTCACCATGAGATCAACTTTTGGAATAATCTCCCCAGGGAAGTGTGGACTCCCCAGTGTCGGACACTTTTAAGATTCAGCTGGACAGGGTGCTCGGCCATCTTGTCTGTGTTTGTGCCAAAAATGTTTGGACCGGTATTCTGTGACTCAAATTTAAACTTGGTCAGTCCACAAAAAATCCTGCTGCTGCTACCTCTTGAGATGTTATAAGAGTTCAGATGCTTTTTTAAGTCTCAACCCCAGCTTCTGACATCTATTCTATGATTCTATTGATAACATAAGAACATGAACTACCTGAAATATAAGGGAAGAGAGAAAATAAGTTTTGTTTCTCTAGTTATGAAGAAAAAGTAACCCGAGGGCATACTAAGGGCAACAGAATGCAATTTAGAGGACTTTTTTTTTCCAGACTTCTTATTCTGGGCACCTGAATCTTGGTTTCCAATATAGAAAGTTGGTAATTCCTTATCATTCACTGATGATAAGAGCTAGTTTGGTCCCAATCTGCAAGCATAGCATATAATTCTCATTTCCTTGTAAAGGAGTAAAGTACAGAATTCACTCACTTAAGACATTTTCCTTCGGAAAATGTTAACAGTAAGAAAGCACTGTGGGCTTGCTTTGCATCAAAGTCTAAGTTAATATTTTGATATGTTTGGGTAGAAGAGTAAAATAAACATTGCAGAATTAAAGAAATTGTTATTATTGAGAATAAAAAATATGAAAGTTTTCACTGCAGGAATATTGGTCTTTTTCTGACAGTATAAACTATTGCCCCATTATCACATCTTTTAAAAATAATTTTACTAAAAAGAAGTACAGTCACTATTTTAGAATTCTAGTTAAGAGCAGACAAATTCAAGATAAATATCACTTACTACTTGAAGTACATTTGATAAGCTTCCTCTGCATTACAGCTGTCTGAACCTAATGACATTAGTGTGCCTACAACAGCACATTAGTTTGAATGAAGAAACTGAATCCCCCGGTTGGCCCTCCTTTCTGATTTGCAACATAAAGTGGTTTTAGAGGAAAAAACTAGATCATTTGGATGAAACTAACCCACAGGATATATTCCAGGAATACAAGGACGACCATCTTGCCACAAACTGGCAGTGGGTGTGTGGGAACACACTACAACAAGCCCAGAGTAACTTCCCCCGAAAGGCACATAACGAGGACATTAGACCCTTCGCTCGTTGGGTTTTTAGCACCAACCGCTTCACTGAGCAAATCCCCTCCCACCAGGCTGGTCGTGTAAACAGAGAAATTGGCCAAAGAACACAAAACCTAGAGAGACAGTAAACGATATGCAACATCAAAACTGATAAACCTGTTTCTATTCAGTCCTCCCTTAATGAGATCCAAGACACTAGAACAGCGTGGCACAGTACTGCTCCCCCTTCTGCCTTTTCTCCATATGATGTGCATGCTGGATTATCATGATGGTTATTTCGGCCTGATTTTTTTAAGCAGCAAGATTGAATCTCTGTCACGTGGTTTTATCACTTGGCATTTAGTACCCAGGTTGCACAAACAGCAGTTGGCATTTTGCCACGATGGACGGGCAAAGAGACAGACTGGCGCGGCGTAAAGGCTAAAAGGCAACAATTTCTTAATGGCTGATAGTGGTTAGGAGGCACAATCTTCCTCAGAGGTGCTGCATATATTATTTGCAAAGGCATAAATAAATAAAAAAATACTATCAGGTGAAGACATTTCAATTGGAATTACGGTTCTCAGGCAATTAACAGCTTGCTCTTGCTTCTCCCAGGCCCATCACAGGAGCCATCACAACATCTCCACAAGCACAGGGACACAAGGGCATGTGGGAACCCATATGAAGGACTCGGGGGAAGAGACATTCTCTCCCAGCCCCTGAAGGTCTGTCCCAGGAGAGTCCCAGTGTCCAGGCACAAAAGCCATGATGATGAGTCGTTCCTGGAGTATCTACAGGAATGTTGGGGTTTGCTGCCTAGGGGTATGGAACACAGTATGGGACAGAGGAGAAAAGCATTTCAGGATTGCACAGGACTTATTATGGGATGTTTAGGGGAAGAAGCAAAGGGAGGGAAAGGGATGGATCTAGGTGATTTGGTGAGGAACAAGTGCAGGAAAATAAAACACCAGGGGATCAACTTTTCTAGTTAAGCAAATTTAACACCACTAGAAGATACCAGATTGAATTGAAAGGATACAGTTTATTAAATGTAATAAGTACTACATCACTTGGTCTGCTGGAGAAAGTGACTTGATGTGGTTTGTCCAGTACTTGTAAACAATTAGCTTTTAAATAAGAAACACAAACGGATAGTGTTTCATTTGCTTGTTCTGGAGAAAATAATTGGGAAATCCTTAGAAAGCCTTGCTGAGGTTATATTAATGTTCAATTTAAATGTGCCTAAAATCAGTAATTAATTTGTAAAACTTACAATTTAAAAATTTTCAAATTCATATTTCAAAATTTCCAATTTCAAATTTCCAAATCCTTCCTAAAGTAGCTTTTGTTACAAATTTGAGATATGTATTTTAAGTATACATGTATAGTGCTCCTGCAAAAGCAAGGAAAGTTGCAGTAACATAATGTTTAAAAAAAATAAATAAGTGTTCTGATTTAAATATATTCCCAGCCTTTGATAGAACTGACTTGATTTTTCACGTACAAGTACATATCTTCTACCAGAATATCAGCACTTTTCTATGAACAGGTATTTCAGACTGTATCATGTAGCTTTGAGTTACTGATGTTGAATTAATTGTTCATACAACCTAATTGCCCTCAGCACTATTTTTCTATTAACTATTCACGTCACTGTAAGAAGAGGGATATAGCACTGTGATCAGTTAATGGTCATAGGGCTTGGTTCATCCAGAGCAGTCACAGCTTTTTGAAATCTTGTATTGAAGTCACTACATATTCTACAGAACAATTTAAAAAAAAAAAAAAAAAAAAAGGAGCAGAGAGAAAATGTGAACTGACACATGTATTTCTCAGCATATTCTGGCCTCTGTAATAGAGATCCCTTTGGCTTTAAAACCCACAGCATACATTCACACATCACAGCCCTGATGGTTTTTTTTTCAGAGAATTATATTCTTTGAGTTAAGGTTTTTCCCTTGTTTGATATTTTCTTCTGAAATGATTTGACTGTCACTAAGTGCACAATGACCCTTTTTTAATGTTGAGTCACTGAGTCCTTGTAATATTCACTGCTTCATTTTGAATGCAGTTTGCCTGAATGATAGCACCTGTCTACATAAGACCTACTGCTGTCAGACATTACTGTCTATCAGCTGCATCACTGTCATTCTGTTAATGTAAAGAGAATTCTATAAAAACAAACCCATCATGCTAAATCATTGTACTTGCTCCCTAGTCATTTGTAGAGGCCCATGACTTTTTAAAAAAAACAACTTTTATGCAACGGGCTATTTCCCACTTCACTGGGAAAGAACAAAGTGTATCAAAGCTGTGGTAAATTTTGAAGTACCAAAGTGCCACCTTGCAGCTAATAATTTCTATATGAATGGCTGTGACTTGAGTCTGATTTGGAAAACACACATGTGATGATTCAGATGATGGATTTCTGGTAAAAAATATTTTATGCAGCACAAGAAAGGATGATATCAAACTTGCTAAAAGGAGCTGGATATCACGTGATATTACATACCCTGGTAATGCCTTTCCTGCCTAATGTGCTGCTCTAAAGAGCAGTATTTGCCAGTGATTTAAGGGCAATCTGAGAGATCAAAAGTTTCATAAGAGTAAGATTCTGCGGCCACAGCTATTATTCTGATTTTGGGGAGAAAAAGAGTGGGCTAAAATGATCACTTCCCACTTCTGTGGGAACCACAAAGCATCTGTAAGGGATTGTTTCTTGGTTACATTGACTTTTGGCAGTCTGGAAGAATCATGAAAAACTGTCATATGCTCACAGGATTTGACTAGTCAACACATGACTAAGTTACATACGTGGCAAAAGCTCCTTTGTGGGGTTTCTTATTGCCACTTCTCTCCATGTATCACCTTCACCTTTGTCTTCTGCAAGCCAGCACCCAATGGGGAGACAAATCTCTTCATCAGAAAGAGGGGCTGCTCTTTCAAATCTGACTTCCTCCAGGTACCAACTGGGATCATTGCCAGTGTTGCCATGGCCAATGTGGATTTTATAGAGCTGCCCAAGATCTCTGAGATTAATCTGTAATGACAAAAAAAAAAAAAAAAAAGAAAAATCCTGGATTTTAATAACAAATTATAATGTTGTCTTTAGCAATCCTTCTTACACTGGGTATGCAAACTAAGTGCAGTGTTCATGTAACCTAGACTAATGGGGTTTTTTAGAAAATGAATCCTTAATATACAATGAATCCCAGAGCAATGAAGCAAAAGCATATGGAGTAGTCTGCAAGCATGATTTTATTGACTTCAGTACCATATTATTTAAAGTGACTAAAGGGCTCAAACATTTCAGTCTGATTTTAGATCCCTCTACGGAATCCAGTTTGTGTTAAAATGTAAATCTTTCTTTCTAAACAAATACTTTAATGAACAGAAGTACCTTCAGTCATTTTGCAGTCCATACAGTTACCATCAGAAGAGACCTATTAACTATTCCTGCCACTTATCAGTCTGCTATGGCCCACTTTTCTCTTTGTCTTCTATTTTTATGTGCATTGGTGTCAGGGTTAACTGTTTCTTAAGTGCTGACACCACACTGCAGCAAATTTAAACAATAAAACATGACTATGTCACATTGAATACTGCAGTCCTGAAATAAGAACCACTTTGTTTTGGGCTGCAGAAGTTTTTTGAGCAATGCTGATGGCAGGAACATAAGCACAAAGACAGGGTTAACCACTCTCATTTTCCGTTGTGTGTTTGAAAGCTCATGGTATTAGGAAAAAATTACAGAGAAAAAGAGAACAAAAAATTGTTGTTTCTTTCACCATTATACCAATTCTGTACCATTTAACATCAAAACAAAAAATAAACAAACAAAACACAGATTGATAAGCAATTACCTCAACAGTCCGAATCACCAAAAATGATGAACTAAGATTTGTGTTTGAAGGTCTCTGTTGGGTCTGTTCTGAAAGCTAATACCAATAAGTCTGCCCCAGAGTGAGAGCATCTGCCTAAATGTTTTTTTTTTGCTAAGGAAGACTACAAGGTAATGCTCCTTTGCTCCATGGAACTGGTAAACACCAGAGACATTAAAGACACATCCTTTTCACTCTTTTGTCAAAATGTTTTCCTAGGCAATGGCACAGACCTAGTGTAATACTGACATTCCTTGGTCATGAGGACCATCACTGAAGACAGTCCTACAACCATTTCCTTGCATCCCTGAGGCAAGCCTGGCACAATTCCATCTGATGGGATGATATCATGGCACATATGCTAGTGGTATAAATTCTGAACAGAGGAGTCATACTCACAGCCAAAGCTGTAGGTTTTCCTATATTCAAACAGGATGTTAAAGTAAGAGGTGCTAACTGAAGGTATAATTATAACATCAATGCAATAAAACCATGTGCATCAAAAATATGCTGCTAATACAGCAGCATTACAGTAACAGACAAAAAGCTCTCTGAAACTAACCACAAATTTAGGCAGGACATAAGGCATAATAACCCTGTCACCCAGCAAAAAGCAGAGAGCTCTGCAGTGGTCAAATGACTGCTAAGTTTGCCTTATAAAGAAATATAAAAATATATTAGAACTCTTACCCTTTTACTGTGAATTGAATAAAGTATATTATTGGTGAATAACAAAGGTGATGCTCTCCTGAGATCTAGGCACTGGCTGCTAGTTGTAGTGCAGAAACGTTAAAGGGCAATTTAGTAAATAAAACATTGAAACCTTGTGGCCTCATGCCCATGATTAAATTCTGGCATAACTCCTGTTCAAAGAGGAGTGTCAGAACCAACTTTGCACGCAGTATTAATGATCATGACTAGATTATGACCAGAAAACCATCAAAGAGACTCTTGTCTTCTGAAACATCTAATCAGTACTTTTTGACTGTGAAGCAAACTGAAACATTATTGATTTTAAAAAAGCCTGCATATCTGTAGTGAGTATCTAATGAATTGGTTGAAATGTAATGCCATAACTTTCTTAACTATTTTAATTTTATTTATCATATTATGTTGAATGCCTTTTTTTTTTCAGAAGGAAGTCAGAGGTGGGAAATAAAATTCCAGGTGAATCTACAAAGGTTCACTGTAGCTGATCTTTGGCCAGTACAACTAGTGAGAAGAGCTCACAAAAATAAGCAGAGGTTGGACAGCTAAAAGGAAAGGAAAAAAAGGAAGCAATTTGAAAAAGAAGGAGAGGGAAATGACAAAACCCATTCATCACCATGCAGGGACTTCCTGTTACTGGATAAGCAACACACCAATCTATCAAACCTAATCAAATGGGGTTTCAAGAAATATCAGTACAGAACAGAAAGCCCTGTCTTGACTACTAGGTTTCTCCAGGAGCTGCTTCTAGTTGCAAGCAGTTCAATTAGATTCATTATAATCCTGTTTAGCATCTCTAGTCATTCCTGAATTTGTGTCTTTTTCTACTTTCTATTCCTATTTAACATTCACACTCTAAAAGAGAAGACAATATAAAAAAATTAAGGAAATGCTCTAAGAAGGAATTTGTCTAAAGTGTCAAGTTAAATGTATTTGCTTGCTTTCGACTACAGGGAGGAAGAGCATAAAACATTCCTGTCTCTGTCTACTAGACTCACAAATTATGATTTTTTTTCAATGGTAAGCTATGCAAGTCATATAAGTAATGGCGTATTTCTGAGCTGAAAGGTCCCAAAAATAATTAAAAACACAGAACATTGCCAAACCAATAACACAGTTAATAATACTTCTGTTTCAGACTAACCGCTTATGAGTGATCTTGCAGGAAAAAAAAATCATGTTTAGTCTTGGGTGGAAATTAAGGCAAGAATGTCAATGTCAGAAAGAAAATCATCTGCATATGATGTTCTGGAAGACATATAATGCAATTGCAAATTTATTTTCAGATCCTGTTGTAGTTTTGGGGGTTGGAACAATTTGTCTTGCTGTCAGATCAGGCATCACATTGGTCTCAGCAATATTGACTTGCTAACACGTTACTTTTTGCCAATCGAAATCCTGTCAAATGTGTATCAAATTTTGCTCTTGCAGTGAAATGCAGATGAAAATACTCTCATAACATGTTAGAGCTAATTATATTCTTTTGCCAACATAAACACTGTATCTTGAGGTTGCTCCTTCATTTCCACCATTGACTAAATTGCCTTAAAACTTCTGCATGATTTGAACAAAAGCTGGCATTTCTAAACCTACTCTCAGAGCCATAACATTCTGTAAAAAGTTGTAGAGTTGACTTTGCTGCCCTCCTAAAAAGCATACTTACAAAATCCTTAGTCTAGCTATTCTCTAGTACAGCACCATGGCTGCAAAACTAACATTCCATTTTGTATGGAAACAGTCTTTCTGACAGAACTGCAATAAATGGCCACGCAAAAAAGAAAGGATGAGTCCCATGACTAAAGCATCACTCTGGAAATCAGGCAACTCGATTCTATTTTGGCATCTGCCTTAGGGTCCCTGAGAAACATTACATAATTCACAAGCCCTCTTTGCTTCAGTTTCTTAACTATACAACAAGGGCAACGCTTACATGCCTCTCCCAGGGACACTGCAAAGCTCTCTTCATAAATTTTGTGATCCTCAAAAGAAGACACAAGTCTAAAATTCTGTATTTTTTTCTAAAGTTTCTGATCATTTTGGGTTAGTTGCTATTTTTCCATAGCTCAATTGACAGATCAAAAATTATCAGTTGTAATTCTCCCAGCTAACTTTGTAAAGCTAGTGGTTTTGCTCAAGGATAATGTGATGTCACTTACAGTTATCTGACAATCGCATATAATCATGAAAGTTCTATTGCCACCAGCAGAAGTTTTGCAGACAGAGAAATGGAGGAATAGAAACAAGCTACTCAGCAAATATGTTGTAAATCTACTGAAGAATGTGGACAACATAATAAAGACATTACTCCACTACACTGTATTTGGATGCTGCAGGTACTCAAACTTCCTAAGTGACAAAGAATTTCTAAGTGACAAGTCATTCTATGATTCTAAGGACACACAGAAATGGAAGACTTGAAGTATTTTGGGATAGGTCCACACTGCCCCAAACAAACTGGCTAGAATCCTAGGATCTGTACATCTGAGTTGGCAGAGACCAACCAGTCCTGCTTCTGGAGGCACAGGCTGCTGCTGGTGGGCAATGGACACTGAACAGCAGCATTCCAGCCAAAGCAGCGGCTTGAGGCTGATCTTTGTTGGCTTCTGCAACACAGCTTTGACAAAATCCTCAGACACCTAATCCTCAACCAAAGCACAGGGTCAAAGCATTGCAGAGGTTCAAAGGCCTGTTTATTAAAAATACTAAAAATTGGTTTGCAAAGTCCCTTTCTCTCTGTAAATTCTTCAGTTTGATATGGTAGAGTCTGGACATGGATGGGAACTCAAAGTCATAAAGTTTAAGAGATAACAGTTTGGGGGTATGAAGCTGCCATTCTGGTGTGGCTTACATTAGCATGTATAGAACCTACTGCAGAGGTAACAAACAAGGGCTTGGAAAGACAGATATCTCATTGAGGAACCCAGATACCACAGACATCAGATACAACTTAGGGATCTTCCTAGGGATTGCCTAATAGGGACGTCTTCTGACAAGTGCCAACCTCACACTCTTCCCAGCAAAAAGTTTTACAAAACACTTAAATCATCATTTATAGTTCACTTGGTGGTTGATTGTGAAACTCCTTCTAATGCTGCTTCTTAATAATGTCATTATGACTACAATGATAGTAGTAATTCTATTCTCTTTGCAACATTTTTGTTCACTGTTACAAGCAATAATATCAAAACTCATTACATTTTATAGTAGCAGTACCAACATACATTATTGTAAAAACTGTCCACCACTTTCAAAAGGGCCACATTTTCAAATAGAGGTAGCTTTGCCTCTGCCACACCCATAGTCTAAATGTTTACAAGCAGTTAGGCAGGATTAGCCTGCTAATCAATACAACTATATACTTTGCTCATTGCCACTATTTACTTTTTGTACAAGCATAGGACTAAATTCTCTTCCCACCAAAAGCCATGGAAACAATTTCATTAGAAAACTTGGCCTTACTTTTTGAAATTGAAGCTTAACAAAGCTCATATTTTACATCTTGTGTCTAGGCATAATCTGAAATCCAAGAACTTCTTCCTAAAAAGGATGCAAGGACTAAATTTTAACTCCATTTCTAAATGAGCTATGCAAATACTCTCTTCAGTCCCTAGCATACCTATGATATTTTGAGTGAAATCAGCATGACCTATTTTCATGTACTAGAGACATTTAACTAAGTGAAAAATGAAGTAAGAGTTCCCTGACTTAAGAAACTGTTCTGTGGAAAGATACTTCAATAAAAGGATAGAAAAAATATACGCAAGGACTCCATTTCTCTTTTATATAATGGAATAAGCAAAATAATATCACTGTATTCTTGTTGTACAGAAAAAATTCCATTTGAAATAAACTCAAAAATAAACTTGAAATCATTTCAATAAGTCAGTACTCCAGAAGCAGCTACACCAAAATCCCAATGTCTAGCAAAACCACTAGAGGCTATGCTTGACAGAGAGTTATTAATTTCATGTATGGCCATCTCATTAACAGGATTTCAGAGAAATCATGTGCAGCAGCTGAATTCCCAAAAGAAAGAAAAATCATTGACTGCATTAGTTTAATTTCTACATCTGCAGATAACAGAGAAATCCTTGGAAGTAGAAAAAAATTTTTTTAAGTTGTGAGCATGTGTCTGTTAGCTGTTGTCAAAAATATCAGTGAAGTACTCAGGGTCCACTCATGGTGCTTGCGCTTCCCAGATGTTTGAATTCAACCAATGTGTTAAATGCAGCCAACAAACCTGACACAGTTTCATACTGTCTCAAAAATTAGAAGATAGAATCATAGAACTGTCTAGGTTGGAAGGGACCTTAAAGATCATCTAGTCACAAGGGCTCACACAGAACCTTCAGATTCTCATGAAAAAGGTGGACACAGAGATATAAAGAGTAGAATTAAAGGCCAGACAAATATCAGCATTATTTTTCTGACACTTCATACTTGCTTTGATCACAAAGATTAGCTGGGTAAACAAGTACTGCTCATTGCACAGTGATAGTTAAATACCTTCTTTTCCAGTCCACTCAAGCTCTTTTCATCCTGTAGCTACTCCAATATCAATACTCTCTCACTTGACCTTCCTATACAGGCTAACAACGTGCTACTATTCACTAAAATGGATGCCAATTATCTGTCACCAGGTTAATTAGAGAAAGGAAATGTCACACTGCTGTTACCGCTAAACTAATGGTACCAACAGACAGCTTGTTTTTTCCACCCTTAAGTACAAAAAATAAGAAAATGTTTTAAGAATAACATTAAAGCTCTGGAAGAATTTATTTATTTTTTTTTTACTGTGTGGTTAAATTATGCCAACACCAAGTATTTACCATATGAGAGTGTCATGATAACTCAATGGTGCCATGGTTGGACAAGCGCACCTTATGCATGGAGAAGTGATGCGTGGTAAGAAAGACTATACTGGTGGGCACATAATAGTGCTTCAAAGAGTCTGAAGACACACGAAGATTCACTTAAGAAAAGAATAGTCACCTGTGGTGGGCCGACCTTGGCTGGATGCCAGGTGCCCACGAAGCTGTTCCATCACTCCCCTCCTCAGCAGGACAGAGGGGGCAGAAAATAAGATGGAAAAAAACCTGTGGGTCACGATAAAGGCAGTTTAATAAAGCAAAGGCCACATGTGGAAGCAAAGGAAAGCAAAAGATTTATTCTCTACTTCCCATCAGCTGGTGATGTCCAGCCACTTCCCATGAAGTAGGGCTTCAGGCCCCATACTGGTTGCTCTGGAAGACAAATGTTGTAATAACAAATTCCCCCTGTCCCCATCCTCCTCCTTTCTCTTACCTTTTATTGCTGGGCAGATGTCATATGCTATGGAATAATTGAACAGTTCTTTGATTAGTTGGCATCGGCCATCCTGGCCGTGTCACATCCCAAAATCTTGCCAACCCTGAACCTACTGGTGAGGGGGGAATGGTGGAGAGACTGCCTTGATGATGCGTGGGCACTGCTCAGCAGTACCCAAAACACTGGTGTGTCATCAACACCTTTATAGCTACCATCATGAAGCACTGCACTATGAGGGCTGCTGCGGTGAAAATTAACTGTCTCAACCAATCCCAATACATCACCTCAGTCCATAATCCAGGAGTAGGACTGGATCTCTGATTTACTCTCCATTTGACTGTTGATTCTACCTGACAGACTAGGAACCAACCTCTGTCATCTTCTGGTGGATTTACAGCAATATTAATCACTCAGGCATGAAGTCACAGAAGTCATCAGCTCAGAAGACAAAAATTACATCTAACAGTTTCTTCTCTCAACACCATAGGCTATTGTGAACACATCAGACTTCAACTTTCTGCTATGCCTTCCTAGGGACTAGAGGGATTTTTTTAAACCTTCCTTACATAAAGAATGTTCACAGCCTTCTGGGTTGCAGTAGGAGGAGTGTTGCTAGCAGGTCAAAGAAGGTGATTATTTTCCTCTACTCAGCCCTGATGAGACACATCAGGAGTGTGATGAGATGCAAACAGAGTTCCATGTCTGCTTCTGGGCTCCCCAGTACAAGAGACATGAACATATTGAAGAGAATCCAGTGAAAGGCCATGAAGATGACTAAGGGACTGGAGTATCTCTGGAGTATCTGAGAGAGCTGGGACTGTTGAGCTTGGAGAAGACTCAGGGGAAGATCTTATCAATGTGTATAAATACCTGATGGGAGGGGGGTAAAGAAGACAGAGCCAGTCTCATCTCAGTGGTATCTAGTGAATAGTCAAGAGGCAACAGGCACAAGTTGAAATACCATGAAACCCACTTATATATATGAGAAAAAAAATTGTGCGAGAGCGGTCAGATATTGGAACAGATTACCCAGAGAGGTTATACAGAGGGAGATATTTAAAACATACCGGGACAACATCCTGAACAGCCTGCTCTAAGTGGTCCTGTTTTGAGCAAGCTGCACTAGAAAATCTTCAGTGATCCCATCTAAACGCAACTGCTCTGCAATTCTGTAGCACTCAGTACAATGCCATCACCTTATTTACATCATTACTTCAAGGGTGAAAATCAGATTCAACATCACTAGTACTAAGAAATCCCAGAGGGGAAATAATTTTTGCAGGAGGTGGAGCTGTTAAAGCGTTGCCAAAGATCTGGCCATATGAAGTGAGGGCCATCAAAAACTGTGGCTCTTTATCATCCTCTATTTCAATGCAAGAGAAATTGGTCTCATCTGGTTTCGCATAAGACTGGTATTGTGTAATGTGTCTATTCTCTTGTTGTCTCTCAACAACTGTTGTTGTTTTACAAACCCCCACCCCCCCAAAAAGAATTAATTTTTAGAGCAAGAGTGAAAGAATAAGCTACACATTAACCATATCACTCAGCTCTGAAAACTGGTCAGATACCGAGATGATGGGAAGCATGAGAATGTGAATAGAATCAAAAATGGCTGAGGCGGAGGCAAGGCAGACCATGGATTAGTAAAGGCAGAAACTGAATTTGGGAACTTGACATGGGAAAGTGGAGGAGTTGTTAACAAGGAGACCTTTAGCTAAGGAAATCAGTGTCACAGAATCTCAGAAACAACCACCTGAAGACTTCTGGGGAGCTAAACAGACAGCGGAAACGGGGAAATCTCACTCAAAAGGTACAGAAAAGGGTTTTCATCTTAAACCTATGTTCTTACCAAGTATGAAAAAAAAAAGAAGTTTAATACATATATGGCTGAAAGATTAAACCTGAAATTGAATACAAAGTTCTCTTAAGAAACTACTTTAAAAAGAAGAAACATATATACTCAATACTGCAGAATTACTGAACAAGTAGCACCATGTTGACTCACCCTCATTTCTTTAATTTGAGTTGAATTGTGTTTTTCTCCAAGACTATTTGTGAGCTCTTTCCTGTCCTTCTCTGATGTTTTCTTGGAACAAGCTAAATTTTGCTCCATGCACAGCCTGTAGCTGATGGAGAACTTTTTAGATACTTCTTTTTATCTCAGTAAATAATGAGATTCATGTTGTTATCGTGTACCTTTCATAGAGAGATGGACAGCTTCAAGTGGAGTTAAAGCCAGCAGTAGGACCATCTTATGCTGCCTTCAGAGTATCTGACTAAACCCTGAGTTCCTCTAAGTTTTATGCAACTGTTTTTGGACTCAAATGGCCATTATGCCAAACAGGGACAGCTGGAAAATAACAGGACACAAGCTATGCCCAACTTTTTAGGCAGCAGTAGTCCCATGGTTAGGAGAGCAGATAGCTGCATTAGAACTTGTGGTCACTTCTGCTATCTTCCCACTTGGGAAGAATTTGCACTGAGCTCATTACAGGCTCTTTTATTTTAACAATGGGAGTAAAAGCATGAAAATGGATTTGTTTCAACCTATTTTTATATCATTTAGTTTTTTCCCCACTGCTTCTCATTTTTCTTTAGAAATCTCAGTTTTGACTCATGAAAGAATGAATATGGATCCAGGCTACAGCAATAAAAGACACACAGTGAAACATGACAGATTCTTACAATCTTTAGGGATGATTCTAAAGGAAGGAGTGTCAAATATTAATGCATAGGTTATTTAAAAGTAGTGATAATTTTATTTTTTTTAAACAGGAGGAAATCAAAATGAAAAACAACAGGGAACCTAAGTATAAAGCCCCCATGTGATGCAATGTAACATAAAGTGCACATGATGAACACAATTCTTTACAAATGAAGTACATGTAACTGGAAGAAAAAAGACTGTTTTTAACACTCTAACAACTTCATCACAGGAACACTATTTATTAATTTTTATCAACTGTCTCTGCAAGTATTAGTAGGAGCCCTGCTTTTTTTCTGCCTATATTACTCTCTGGCCTTTTGCCCTGATAGACTATGACAGTCTTTAAAGGATTGTTTATACAGATGAAGAAACTTTAAATATAGATATGGCACTAACTTCACATGTTAGAGAAATGGGCTCATGCAGCAAAATTCACGCCAGTGATGGATTCCAGTCTCCAGTTCTCCTAAAATATCATGCATACTCCACGTCCCATGCTCACAAATATTCCTTAGAAGGACAGCCACTAACTACAAAAATAAAAAGTTAAAGTGAAGATTTTGAAGATTTCATAGAAAAAAATCCAATACTCTTAAGAGCTTAACATAGTGTAATTTAAGATAAACTTGACAACATGTTGAGATCAGTGAGACCAACAGCACCCTAAAGAGATTCAGAGCCGATAATCAAGCAAACTTACAAAGACAAGCATGGAAGAGTTCTTCTTAAGGAGGGGTTAAGTCCTGTCACTCTTAAGGTTAGCATATAGTATGTTGAAAGCAGATCTACTGAACCTCTCAGTGCTTTTACTGGCTTCATTACTACTAGAACAGCAGAACCTGTACCCAAAGATATGGAATTATTCTGTATTGATGTAATAAAAATTGAGAAATTGTAGCTGGGTTTTACAGAAGATAATAGGCTTCCAGTCTCCTGCTTAGTTCTCTTTGACACAGAAGGGAATATTTGGCATGACCAAACATTAAAAGAATACTTATAAAAAGAATTTCTTTATCAAACAGTGTGTACACTCATAAGAGATAATTCGCCGTGTTTCAAAGAATGATGATGCAGAATGCAGGGCTCCAGAGAACATAATTTACAATATAATTAAAGCTTCAGTGTCTTGAGCAACTCAACATACTGCCAAAATCAGTGTTTTTGAAATACTGAGAAATGCTCAGGGACTGGGATGACACCAGAGAAAAATGCAGGAAACAGATCACAGTTTTGATGAAAGCTGTAACTTATGGTAGATTGATATCCCTCTGTTGGAGGAGGAATGACTCTCAACAGAAATATTATGCCCTAAAACTATGCCTGAATAGTAACAGAAGCAGAAAACCATAGCCTAGAAGTAGTTTCTTTGAACACACAGGAACAATTACAGAGCAGAAAGGGAAATCCATCAAATGTAAATTCCTTTTCTTTCCTGTTCCCATATTGTTCATCTCTGACTTTCCCACCTGGTAGGAAAAAATTGGTAAGCCTCAGTGGCAAATATAGTGCATTTTCCACACAACTTACTTGTGAGAACCTAGAACCCAAGACTCCAGTCACAAATAAAAACTCTCCCCACCACACAACAACTGTAAATTGCCTTCAGTGAATTTCACATGCTATCAACATATGGAAATCTCCAAGGGCAATAGCCCTGTTACATTCTACCCCTGTTACATTCTACCCCTGTTACACTGAAGGTCAACCAGTTTTTAAATCTAATTTACACAAATTGTAATCAGAGATAGCCAAGCTTAATGAAGATAAATCAGCTGTATACAGCAATGCAAACATCATCAAAATCAAATTCTAGATGAACACCAAAAACTCAGCACTTATATAAAAGAGCACCATTTGAATTACTGAAGTTTTGATAACTTTTTTTTCATTATTTTTAACATAAATGAATATTCATTATTTACTTTTAGGTATCCAAGTTACTATGCAGTTGACTAGGCTTTCTATCAGACTACTATTCTTTATTTTTATTAAGATAATCCAGTAGTTTTGCCTCATTTTCTTTTTGCAGGCCATTTCTCTGTCTTTTCTTATGATTATATCTGTGACCAAAGGGATTTAGAAATGAAATAGTATTATTTGTGGGACATGATTGTGCTTTAATTTTTCCATTACATTACACTGAACTCTTGCAGCTGCCTGCATCAGTTAACACTTAAAAAAAAAAAAAAAATCTGAGGTTACCTAGAGTTTAAAGACCCTTCAAATATGCAGAACATCTCTACACAAAGGCTGCAAATCTTGGCACATTTAGTCAAGATTTTCCCCAGTGTACTTAACAGATTAGATTAGTGTAATAGAAAGGAATAGGGGCTATCCAATTTTTCTGCAACTCCACAGTGGTTAGCAATATTGATGTTATTACATGGTGCTCTTAATGTTGGAAGATTGGAGAGTTACAAAGTACTGCAATATTTAGAGAACAGCTTTCTTTTGGAAAAACAAAAAACACTTACTTTATTAAATTGAAGTATTTGGGAGGAAAAATATAGAAAAATGAAGTAAAACTATTTGATCTGTTCTTTTCTCTCTCTCTCCTCAAGAGCGCTAACTGGCAGTTAAAATAGAGGTTTTGAGAAATATTGGATGGACAGTAATCTGGCCAACCTTGAAGCTTTGGTGGTTTATTCAGGGAGAAACTTCCTCAAGAACCTCTGAAGTTTAGAGTAAAATGAATTTATAAGCTTGATTACACAATTAGGTTTTGTAAAAGGTTTAAACGGTACTCCTCAGTCCATATTTATCCCTCCAAGCCTCTTCCAGACTTCCAGTGGTATTTCCAAAGAACATCAGGCATAAAGATCTAGATACACTGTAGAAAACCTAAGCCTGGGTGCTTATGTGGATAGCCACAGATCATCAGAGTTCCTGGACCAGGCACCAGGTCTTGCTCTGATGCTTTGAGAAACATACTGTTCCTTACAAAGAGAAAAAAAAAAAACAAAAAACAAATGTTCTGGGTAGTTCCCTCAATGAACTGAATAAATGAGTAAGAACTTGCTGTCAGACAGCATTAATCAGCTGAATAAATCTCCAAGATGATCACCTAGCCAGAATGATTTGAAAAAGGAATACTTATATTTACTCTTTAGACAAGCACTGATTTCACCTTCCTGTTTTTATGAGATAATCTTACACTAGCATTATCTACAAACTTTAGCCCAATAATTGGTTTCAACTGAAATAAATGTAACTGAGAGACCACCATTGACAGGGTTCTGCAAGAACTTACATATTTATACTTCCAACTTGAAAACAAAAATTTTTTAAAAATCAGAGAAACTTCCTGTCCCATCTGTCACTGATTCCTCATCACCTGTTTGTTATGCATAAATTATTTCAATCTAAATAACATATCACAGATTTAATGATTGCAACAGGTACAGTCCTGAGGAGCTAGAGGGAATTGCTGGAATTATATGATCTTGGAGAAGCCCTGGGAAACCTCATGCTTCTGAAGCACCTATCATAGTTGTGTCTGAAGAAGAGATCAATCTCATTTCCTCAGAGAAGTAGGACATCACTAATCTAAACCACCTGAGATAACCCATCTTGTGTGATTTGACTCTAGTCCCCAGCCATCCCCTCCCTTTCCTTCTTACTTTCTCCAAGAAAAGTTTTGTATGACAGTGTCCTTCAGTGAAAGCCTGAGAAAGCCCCTGGAAGAATTTACAGTGGACACTTCCAAAGATGGATATGCAACACAAGCCATAGTCAGGACTATCTTATTACATCAACGCAAAGAACAGGCAAACAAAGTTTTTTTCTACCTCTGAAAATGAACAACAACTAGTTAAAACCAGCACATTGAGCAGATCCAAGTATGAAGCAGATTCAGAGAAAGGTTCTGAATACGTTTGCCAATTCAAATCTCATAATCAGAGAAGTCAACCACTCCCTCAGAGATACTTAAGGATCCTTACATATTGCTTAGAGTCTTTTTTATCACTACCATTACCCAATTTTGACAAAAGCTATTTTGCATATGTTCTGAATTCTCCAGTGTTTATATAACAGCCATACTATACCTTAAATGTGTCTTCACTGTTGGGATTAAACAGCTGGTGTTTCCCACATCCCAAAACAATAGGACCAGAAGCTTTGTTTTCTCCATAAGCATAAAGGGATACTGTTGCTGTTGTGCCAGCTGTTTCAAAATCCCCAGTGACTACAGTAATCTTCCAGTCTCCTTCTGTAAAGCAAAAAATAAAATCAAATTGCTTTTATAACTGTTACTGATAGGTAGCAAGTTACTTGAAAGATATAAATAAAGGCATAATTTAACCCAGGGACCATAACTACTATGCACCTATGAGGTAATGATGCTGGGAGAGGCAACAGAGGATTGGCCAAATGCTACATCATTCAAACTCATCTTAGGCAAGTTGTGTAACTTGAAAGACTTAGGAAATTTGCATCACACTAAAGGGGGGAATATGAACACAGAGCCTAGTGAGATTTCCAGGGACAATTATGGAAAAGGTCAGGGTCATTATGGAAAAGCCCAACCTCCAGAATTTGTGTTAAGCAAAACATATAACCAAGAAACGCAACAGGAAAAAGTATCAAAGCCTCCCAATTAAGCACAACTGCCTCTCATTTCATGTTGAAGTGACACATCAGCAAGAGCTCTGTCTGCACAGATGGAGGCATGATGTTGAGATTAGAATGAAAAAAAAGAGATTTTGGAGAAAATACCAACAGTATCTGAGGATTTCTTAGAAAAATTTATATAAAACTTCCCTGATACTAAGATGTCTTATCTGCTCCCATACAATGCACACAAGTTATTTCAATATCTGAAAGAAGCAGCTTAATATAAATCTTATTTAAAAAAAAAAATATTCATAATTAGAAAATGCATTTCTAGATCTGAAAAGTGGAAATCATGTGCTCTCCACCCTTCTTTTGATTACAGCTTTTGCCTATATGAAACAAGTTCCTCTTAGTGACTTAAATTCATCTTGGACAAGGCTACCAACAAATTAAATACCAGCCCACATTCATCTTATAAATAAATGCCGCAGTGTACACTGCAATATTATTAGTAGAAACCTGTCTGGTAATGCCTGCATGAATTAAATCTGTTGCTGACAGCAGCCGTTATTTGCCCCATTATCCCTCAGTAATTTGCCCCAAAATAACTGAATTGGAGAAGGAAATTTGGTCACCTGTTTTCCAGATTTTTGAGGTCTGACTGATGTCTGGTTTAGGAAGGTGTTAGATTTTTAAATATACATAAATACACAGCTGGGAATTCAGAGAACAGCGACAGCTCCTTTGGTCTCATCAACCAAACCTGGCCAGCAGGTCAAGGGAAGTGATTCTCCCCCTCTATTCCACTCCAGTGAATACTGCATCCAGTTCTGGGGACCCCAGCACAAGAAAGACATGGACCTGTTAGAGCAGGCCCAGAAGAGGGCCATGAAAATGATCAGAGGGCTGGAGCACCTCTTCCATGAAGAAAGGTTGGTGATCATCCTGGAGATAAGAAGGTTCTGGGGAGACCTTATTGCCGCCTTTCAATATGTAAAGGGGGCTTATAAGAAAGACAAAGACTTCACTAAAGCCTGTAAGGACAAGGGGGAATAGTTTTAAACAGAGAGGATAGATTCAGATAGGACATAAGGAAGAATTTTTTTTATGGTAAGTGTGGTGAGACACTAGAACAGGTTGCCCAGAGAAGTTGTGGATGTTCCATCACTAAAAGTGTTCAAGACCAGGCTGGATGGGTCTTTGAGAAACCTAGTCTAGTGGAAGATGTCCCTACCCATGACAGAGGGGGTGGACCAAGTGCCCCAAACAAGAGGCTATTTCGGGCATATGCCTTTGGCGACCTAACTCTGAGACATTTGCAATAAATCCACTTTGCATTTCCATGAAACAGGTCTGTTTTGACAGAGGGTAAGTTCTGTCAGTGTTAGAGCTGACCAGGTCTTCTGGACAGCACAAAGACACTTTTCTAACAGGGTGGGGATGAGAGTGCTGGGAACAAAACGTTCACTGCAAAACCAAGCCCATCTCCACTGAAGGTAAGCCAGTTGGCTATACACTGGTTTACTGATTTACTGCAGCTCTTTCTCATCTTTTCTTAAGTTTATGGTGTGATTTTTATCTCTTGCAGCTTTTACTGTATAACCAGACCAGCACAGCTTAAATGACACAACGTAGAGGTCCAGTTGTAGGCATGGAAAGGACTAAGCAGACTGATAAATAAGAGTCACATGAGCAGATAGATACCAACTGAATGCCTTCTGAAAAAAGCATAGAAAGGAAGAAAGACAAATATCCTTGTGATCCAAAATAACGCTTATAATAGAAGATGTTTTGAATATAATTTGTAAAATAACTATATTAATACTTGCCAGAGGGACACTGCTTAAGACAAGGTATTCTCACTTGGGGTCTTCATGGATCTCATGATTGATATAATGAATTATGAATAAACATTTTCAAACTTTCTCCTAACAGCTTCTAAATTGTTGTTCAACCTACAGCAAGAAGCATTCTCACAGCTGAGGAAATGCTATGTATTATTAAGAAATGTAATTTAATCTGTGCTGATTGCAAGGACAGAAGAGTGAAGCTGAACAAATGTGGAATCACAGGTAAAACAGAAAATTAGAAACTAATAGTGAGAGCAAAACTATATGTAACCCAGGAGAAAGAATCATTATTTACAACAATCTAAAAAACCCTGAAATTAATATAGATCACCAATAAGTACTAGAAAAATGTGAGTTTTCAAACAAACAGAGAAAATTAACATTATGGAGAGAAAAACAACAGAATAAAAAGAAAGCATAAATAAAATTATTTATTGTTTAAATTAAAGTGTGAAGTTCAGAGTTTACTAAAATATTAAAATAGTGTGCAACAATGTTTTAAAATAAACAGAAACAACAACAAATTTATAAAGCAATTAGTTCTGAAACAGAAACAGCCTTCATTGAAGACAGAAGAGTAGAAGCAGCATTTACCATTTTCTTCCTGCATTTTCAGCTGTTGATTTATTTGAAATTCTGCCAAAGAAAAAAAAGGCATTAATAAACAATCTATCCTGTAACATTAAAGAAAAGGTATGAAATAAGAGATGAAAAAGACATTCTGTGATTCTATCCAATACAAGAAAACTTTCCTTCACATTTATTCCCTCATTATTTCCTCACTATCACCTATACTCATTATACAATGCAAACACAAAAAGTATTCTCTCAATAATACCACAAAGGAAGCCACAAAATAGTTAACTCTGATATTTAAAGTATAAATTCAACTCAGATTCCTTCAGAGGAAAAAATTACAACTTACTGATCTTACTTTCATAGTTACAATAAACCTAACCTTGAGGGTACAGCTCAATTTCTGGATGAATTACACCTTGGGACATAAATGGAAGCCACCTAAGAATAAGAAAGAAAATAAGGAAGAAAGTAAGAATATTTTTTTTTCTCTACCATATCACCATATCACTGAATGATCCACATCTTATTTTCATTCTGAATACATATAACAGCAAAGGCTGTCTACCTCTAAAATTTTAATATTTTATTTGGTAAATTTGAAAGTAGAAATTATTTGACCCCAAATTTAATTATTTCTTGTGCAAACATAAGACTAAGTGTAAAATATTGCTGTATCAGTTTAAGAGACTCAAGTGGTATGATTATATTTATTTGTATAGATAAACAGAAGGATATGGCACAGAACATTTTTTCAGTCCTATGGATTCAGTGATAAGTATAATTTGTATGTATTGCAGTATTTCTTAAAATCAAAATTCAGTGATAAAAACAAAGATGGAACCAAATATTACTCTTCATTATCCCTCCTACATATTGAGGATGGATAGATAGATAGAAGAGACTGAAAAAATATAAACGAAGGCAAATATTGGTTAGGTTTCTTAGTCACATTACTCTAAATACGGATAATTTTGAAACCTTTTCATTCAGAACAAGAATTACCAGCTCTTTTAGTTTCCTCCTGCTTGGAAAAAAATCAGCTGTTTTTCTACAGTGAAAAAGAAATGTCCAGCAATGACATCAACCATTTGGTCTCCTATGAATCCTCTCGGGAATCCAGTATAAAATGGGCAGGATGAGTCCAGAGCAGCTTTTGAAGGATCCTTACTTTTTGTCTTGAAAACATTAACAGGCCAATTCATGTAAGAACTAGTCCCTAAGAAACACATTTTGTCTTACTAGAGAACTAGTTATTTAGAGCACTCTGCTAAAACCTGACCAAACAGGTATCTTCTGCAATCCTAAATGCTAAAAAGTTTCAGTCTGTAGCTAACAAATACCATGTAATTGAAATCCAGTGAGACCTGCTGGATGTGCAGAAACTAATATCAAATTTTAAAATCAGTTAAAACAATGATGTTTCCTTAGATGAAGGAGAAAAAACATTCAGCAATTTTTTATAGCCTGGCTCATAAAATATCAATGTAAAATAAAGCTGTGCACCTAAAGATTAATAAATTAGAAAGATTTCAGAAGAACAAAAACTTCCCCCTCTCCTTGAATAGAACACAGTGTTTCAGGTTTACGTTATGGCCAATGTGGAAGCTACCTCTGACCCCCACTACTGACCTATTTTAACCCCTTTTCAGTGGCAGTGTTTCCTTACTGAGAAGTTACAAATGAAAAAAAGCCCCACTCTCTGTTTCTTCTTGACAGTGTCTGTCACTGAATATTTTTTGCTGATCAACATCTGGTGTTAATTATCACAGAACTAATACAGCAAAGTGCCCTGACATTCACTGTCCCTCAGCTGTGTTACTCACTGGGGGACAGCTATGACTCCGTTGATTTTTCATGACTGAGGTAGGCAACTGGCCTGGTTTCTCATTAGAACTTCCTATTAGGAAATTTTACTTATATTTTTTTTACAAAGGTAACAACCTCAGCTAGCAACAACAGCTGATCTGCATATACACCAGAGAAATCCTCAGTCTCATCCTACTATTTAAAAACATGTTACTGATTGAAGAAAGATCTCTGGTTTAGAGAGTTTTATAAAGGTGAGAGAGCATCTTTATTCCCAGTTTTGAGGATGTGATACCAAGACTGGCAAGAAGCTGTTCAAGGTTATAAAAAGTATTCGTGAAAATCCCGGAAAAAAATAACTATCTATCCTGCGTTTATTAAATAATATTTATTAAATATTATTAATTTAATATTATTAATTCTATTACTTCTAATGCCTTGACACACAGTCACACCATTTTTCTACACTTCCCCCATTTCACCCAAACGATGCACACACCCACGAGATACATCCCAAATGTGGGATTACCATAATATTTTTCCAAACATGCAAAATGCAATACTTCACAATTGACTTTAAAGATGCTGGCTTAATAACTTGAATGGAACAACCACAAAATAATTCTCTAATAATTTGTCTCTCTAGCAATGCTGTTTTTCATAAAAAGAATGAAAATTCTTAACAGCAAACCTGTTATCTTTGCCATTGAGAAATACATGTTAACTTAGAAACTTCATGTGTGTTTTATCATTATAATTTATAATAAAGTCAGTGACACTGACAGTGACACAGCACTGATCCTTGTTTGATAAGGCTGCACTGTACAACCTAGTAACAGCCACAATATAAGTATTTAACCTTTTATACAGACCATACAGCTTATTAACTCAAACAATCTCTTCTGGAACAAAAAAAAAATTCGTCGATTTTATGAAATTGCAAAACAATCCAAATTTTCCCTCTCCTGGAAAATTAATATTTAGCACATTTCCTGACATAATACTGCTAGTGATGTATATTTAAGAACATTTAGGAGTATTCTTGTAAAAGCTACCTTTCACAGTTGAAAACGTATTCCGAGTCTCCCCCAGCTTCTCTGACAAGGACTTTGTGACAGTACCAACCCGGGGACCTGGCACTGGCCTCGCAGCGCAACAGCACCTTCTGCAGTTCTCCCAGAGATACAGCTTCCACTTCAAAAGCACCCACCTAGAAGACAGAGAAGGCAGCACTCCCCAATTTGCCCCCCCCCCACCCAGGAAGTCTGAAAGTCGAAGTGTTTTAAACGCCTGATTAACTACCTCGCACAACGTACAAGGATTTCTTTTGTTTTTAACAACAGCTGGACTGTATTCAGAGCGGATGGATCTGAAAAGTTAAATGTCTTTTGATTATGTAGCAAAGTAAATGAGAAAGGACAACTTAAAATCACACTGCGGTAATAATCCCAAATAAATTCGTCCCAAAATGTTGCACGCAACACTTCACTATTGTTTCAATACCTCACCATTCACAATTCTTCTTCTCTAGGTAAAAACCAGTTAAAGCTACTATTTCCTTAGCTGATATTTATTTAAAATCCAAACTTTCTCATCCTTATCTCTTTTCAGTTTCACCTCCTCTATTTATATTTCATTCTTCTGGAGAATACTGCAATCTGACATGCCACTTTCCCCTTGTTATTCATTTAGGCTTGTGCTTCCAATTGGCAAAGATTGTTTTCACAGGAGCATGAAGCCGAGCAGGTGAAAGGTTCAGGTTGGTAATTTTCTGCCACAGTAAAAAGCAGCTAGCGTTCTGTCTCTAAACATAACAGTCCAGGTCACCCTTCTCAATAAAAGAAAAAAAGAAAGGAAGAGCTACACTGGAAAATTCATATCTGTAAAGTTCTCAATCCTTGGCAAATGGCAGGACTGAGACTGCCTCTGGAACTTTAGTTCTCCCCTGTGTATATGTGATATATGATCACAAGCGAGTCTCTCTGAAGGATCCCTGCCTCAAATTGTGCACAGGCGGGACTGCAGCTTTTTAATACATCTTTTTATCTTCATTATCTTTATGACTCTATGCATTACTTACTGCAAGCACCCAAACAGTTCAGTGAAGCAGAACTGATTTCCCCAGTGACTTCACTTTTGCACTTTTTCAAGAGTACCCCAGCTTTTTACAAATGCTGAATTTTTTTTTTGAAAGGCCATCTGTGTAATGTCTCATTTTACCTATACAGTTCGAGAACAGAGATTATTGCCAAAAGCTGTCAAAGATGCAAATTAGATTGGGTGTTCAACTGAAAACCAGAGGGATTATTTTATTGGCATATTTAGCATTTCAAAGAGCTTACTATGTCTAGAGCAGAATTGTCTTTGAACAAATTCAGTTACAGCTATGGTTGCTCAGGAAAGATAAAGTAGTTCTACAGCAAAACAGAGGCATACAAAAAGTGGTCACTTGGGGAAGCTTTACTTAGGTGGTTTGTCCAGTATCATGCAGAAAATCAAGTTTAAGTCATTTCTCAACTGCCTCTGTCGTAAAATGTTCTATATCCCAGGTCCTGTACCTGCTTCTCAGTACAATCCACTGTCTCGTTCACCCATTGCCCTAACAAAGGGCACTTTTAACCAGCCCTCCAGCCTCTGCATAAATAATACACTGAATTTACTATTAGTCTGCCTAGAATAATCCACCCAGGATATCCATCTTAAATCCTGAATTTCACTTGGAATAAAACTTTATATCCAATACATTAGTAATTGTATAAAATATATATATTTTAGAAGTTTGCCAGTGAGTCGTTGTTATGCTTTGCATTTTAGGTACTGTTTTTTATTTTCTAATTAAGTGTTCCCCTAACAGCTTGATACCATAACAGTGCCGTAAATTGTATATTACACTTACAAGTGTAATTCTCAATAGTTTACAAAGAAACAAACACGTTTAACAGAAGGTGATAAGAAGGCTAGCAGACCTAAGATTAAATTCAGTAGTTCCTGAAATTCAACCATAAATTACCACAGAAAATCAGGATGGTGTATATTTCACTTATGGAGAAGATCAGAGGTAATTGAAAGAAAAATGACTGTAAATCTGCCCCATATTAATCACAACACTATACTATTAAACCTTGAAAGAAATACATAACAAAAAGTCCTAGTAAGATCTGAAATTACAGAACAATTTCTGTGCACTTATTTGGAGCCAGCTGTAACTCACTATTACCTCAACAGAAAATGTTTTAAATTCATAGGCAGCCCTTCTCATCATAGGGAGATTCTTTAAATTATTTTTCTTCCCCTTTTTCTGCCTGCGTTTTTACTCATCCTAGTCATTACTGGATTAGTAGAAAATTACTTTCCTTAGTTCTTAAAAATTATTTTTCTAAGCTTATGTTATCTTTTTTATTAGGAACTTGTTAAAACCTGTATAAAATACTTATATTTACATGGCTAAGCAAACTGTTCTTTAGACTTACCATTCCCCTCTGAAATGTCACTGGTATACCAGATTTATGCAGAAGTCTTAGTCCAGAATCTCCTCTTTTTCCATAGATACAGAGATAAATTGCAGAATCTGTGTCAGCTTGCTCCATATCACCAGTGTAGACATAAACATGGTATAAAACAACTTCCAAAAACAACCAAAAGAAGAAAAAATACAAGTTATGTGTAATCATAATTCATTTTACTCGCTATTCTAGCTTAATAGAAACAACCCCAGCAAGTTGGATGTGCAAACAATCTTCTGGAATATACCCAGAAATCAGTCTAGCTATCTGTTTTGAAGATTGCTAGGACCACATTTATGAATGTAATATAACTCAGATGACACTGATACTGAAAACCAGGTAACTGATATACATGTAACTGTGCAACTCAAGTATGCACATACCTGGATGGACAGGTTTTCCAGCTTCCACTACTGGAAGTTCACAGACAAAATCTCTGTTATCACGATTCTTTGATAACCATGTGTTTTCTGGAAAATTCAGAGTTTTCTTGCTCTTCAGATGTTGCAGTGTCACCTAAAGAAGAACCAATTCCAACTATGACTCAGTTCATTCTTTCCAGTGCTTTGCTTCTCAACAGCAGAACATATTTGTTTATGCCTTTCCTTTATCTCAGAAAACAATAGCACGATCAGTAAATATGACATACAAAATAGCAGCATGAAAACATTTTTATTTTGGCTACTACTTTGCAACTTGGCTCTATTCTTTGAAAATGCCCTGGACTTTAAAATTATTTTATCCTTGGAACAAATGAATCTGTAATCGAAATTTGCTTTTTGGCCATAAGAAATGTCACCAATTTCTGTCAGTGAACTGCCTCTATGTAAAATTGTAAGACTGAAAGCTTCGTGGTATTTGAGGTTAGGTGAGAATGAGCTTTTGGAAGATGTCAAAAGATTGACACATTTTTAACATTAAAATGAAAATAGGATGAAACTCATAATCTAAATGCTTTTAACTTTGTCGAGGAGAAGATATGTTGAAATGTTAAATTAATTTGTATTATATTTGGCTCTTCTGCCACAGAACAAAAGACAACCTGGGTACCAGCACCCTCAGCATATTCCTCTGAAGTCAGGGAGAATTCAAATTCTCAAGTTATTTGCCTCTGTAAATTACAATAGTTGTCTTGTTTCCTAGAAGTAATGCAGCCTTTCCTCTCTTTGATGGGAACAGTTTATGTTGGTCTTGAATTACAACAATGTTTACCTACATTTTTTTCCATAGGCCTTCACTAGCAAAAGGAAATCAGGGCCAAAAATTTGTCTTTCTGCAGTTGTTGTTTTGAATGTGTATACAGTGCACATAAGCCTTGCAAACAAAATTATGGGAACAAGTGTTCACATTCAAATTCTAACACTTAGGAAATCAAGACAATATATAACTTTATCTCACTTCTCCAATAAAATATTATTTTAAGTAAAATAAACACTACTTTTAACATCAAAGCAGGTATTTTTTCTAACGTGAAATACTTCTGCAGCAGTGATTCTTAATCTAATGTTTATTGGCAGAGCTCCCCCTGCTGATTCATAACAATCGCAAACGTTAACTGCTTTGTCAGAAAAACACAGCTTTCAACCTGATTTGTTTCTTTCCGTGAAAAGAAATATTTGAAATCCCAGGGTTACCCTATGAAATTTGGACCCAAATGTTAAAGAAACATTTTGTAACCACCAGGATGGCAAGTAGGATTCCTGCAACCATTTGAGCAACAGAAATATTTATACTTACACTTGCGTTCAGTTTTGGTGTAGTTACAGTTAAGATCTTTGGATAACATAAAAATCTTTTATTACCATTTAATTCTGGTCATCTAAATCAGGCTTTTTAAGATGAATTAAAGAATCATAGGAAAAACTTGTGCCTTTCACAGATTTAAAAGAAGAAAAGGAAGGCAAAATCTTATCTGCAGTTCTGAAATAAATCTTACATGGGGGCCAGCGTTAACAAGAATTTAGTATAAATTTAGTCTGGTGAATATTGCTAAATATCAGGAAGAAAATACAGTTAAAACAGAAGCAGAGAAGACGAATTAATTCATCAAATTGGAAAAAAACCAGCATTTTCTTATTCCATTAAAATGGTTATAATTGTGGGCTTTGTTTGTGCCAGTTAGGACTAGCCTATTCTTAAGCAAACTTTGTTCATTCTCTGCATGCAGTTGTCATGGAATAATTGTTGCTCCATCATTTTAGCTGGAATTTTTAGCTAAAATCTCCCTCACACACACTGAAGAGTACAGGTGAGCTTTCAAACAGCAAAACTTACTAGAACTCATCAATACACTAAAACTAGTATCTACAAACTGCATGAATTAGGAATAATAGCAAAATAATGCTACATATTTCCAGCTCTCAGGAGATGGAGTATATTTGAGCTTTTGTCATTTCTAAAGCAACCTAATAACACAAAGCAATAAAGAAAGTACTACAATCAGTATTTTTTAATTCTTGAAGCTGTCATTTCATAAAAAGATAGGTTTTATTTCATATAAGAATAAAGCAGGAAAAATCACCATAAAAAAACCTCACCTTCTGTAAATTCCACTGAGATTTTTCATTCAGTAACCCATCAAGTTCAAATCTTATCTTGTAGATATTCCCAATGTCTTTTATTTTAACCTAAATAAAGCCAGAACAATACAATATATAACTACATACAAAAATACATATGACTTACATGAGTTATATGAGTTTAAAACTTGTGTGGTAGAGGTTGATGTTAAGAAAGTTCATGCCTTGCAAACTAACCCTGTATCCAATTCATGATTAAAAGCCATATCAGTCTCAATTTCCCATGGATATGGAAGAAGTAGCATCTCAACAGCAAATAATTGCCAAAAAAAACCACTAAATATTTCCCTCCCTGTATTTTTGGTCATCATATGTGAAAAAACTCAAATAACAATATATAAAAAATAAAAATATATAATTTTTGAAAACCTTAAAGAAAAGCTCTCAGAAGCTGGCAAAAGATCTGCAAAACTTTGGAAGTCACCAATACTATCTTCACTTTCTGACTATCATTTGCATTCATTTGCGCTTTCTCTGCTCTTTTAAGTGTTATGCATGTTCTTACTTATGAAATCTACTCAATGCAACTTTATCCTATCCCACTTATCTGGGCTTTATTTGAAGTTTAACCATTATTTAAAGTGAACATAAATAATTTTAGATAATTTGTAATGTACTGCTAGGAAAGGAAAAGTCTATTTTCATGTAATTTCTCAAAGAACAACTGTATTAATAAAAGGTAGGTAATAGCTGATTCCTCTCCATCATTTACATCTAAAAAAGCTATTCACATTGTACAAAAATTATCTGCTTTTCATTCTCTTAGAAACACCTACTAATTATATTATCCACTCATTGTTTACCTTCATTAATAAAAAGCCCTCTTCTCTTTTCAGAGGTTGGAATTACCTCAGTTCCTATATCAGCTTTTAGCTGTCTCTTTGTGGTTTTGGATAATAAACTTTTATGTTTATAGTCACAGAGTTACCGTGCTTTAGTCAAAGATTTCTAGAGGCAAACAACCTTTACTCTTGATTTCCCTAATATTGAAATGCACTCAGTAAATTACAATGATTTGAGAAAGAATCTGTGAAACACTTGTCTTTGTATTGATATAGTTGTTACATTGACTGAATTTCATTAACAAAATAAATGTTAATTACAGGGTTGCAACACTGATATCACAATATGGCTCCTGTCTTTTCCATTGGCTTAAGAAAATAGCTTTGTTCTGTGGAGGTGAATTCTGATATCCTTGCTTATGCTGCATAATATTTCTCTCTGTAAGTAGCCTTACTAGAGGTAACCTGGAGACTTTGGGATTAAAGCAGTAGTAAAGTAAGGGCATATATAGAGCTTGACTGAAAAAAACAACTATTTTCATTTTCTGCATTTCACAAAGAAACCCATCTCAAGTCACATGAGATACTGTCTTCTCATTCACAGGGCTGGTGTTCACTGAATATACAGTGTTGTCGTGTTGTCTGCTTATTCTAATCAATTCCTCTTTAGACTTTTGGTTTAAAAAAAAGTTACATTCTCATTGCACGTATCAACACAAAACATAAATGTACTGGACTTTGTCAGAATTCAAAGAGTGACTTCTGCCTAAAACAAGCAGAACTGGAGGAAACCTTCTGGTAGCCTTGATTTTTCTCATACAGTTTTAGGAAGGATTACACAAGCAATGACTATTCACATGGGTAAGGTAAGAGAGGGAAGGCCACATATGAATGGTTTTCATTTTTCAAGATAGTTCTACATTCATTTTTCATAGTTGGGAGTACTGCTGATAAAGTGAAAGGTTAAAGAGAACCGACTCCAAATTGCCTGATTATTACAGGCTTTCAGAAGTTCTTTTCTTCCTACAACTCTGGCCAGAGCTATGATTAAGTTGATTCTTTAAAAAATTTGGTATGTTGTGCTCTAGAAAACTTCAGTACAAACATATCAAACTTGAAGATGCAAATGGCAAAAAAAAAAAAAAAAAATATTTAATTTTTTTAAGTCTTGCATTCCTATTCTTAAGGTAATAAATAAATAAACTTTAAGAGGAAAAAAAAAAAAAGAAGAGCTCTTACACATAGGCTTTTTCATTGTGAATTTAACTACTGCAAACTACAGCGTAAAAAGCACTTTGGTGACATTTGCTGCTTCATGCCTGAAAGCAATAGTGTCAGTGTGATGTACAGAATCATAGTAGTAGCCCCAGGTGCTGAGAGAAAGATTCTGCTCTCTCACAAGATCAATACCCACAGCACACAGCCATAATGGGCAATATCTATTTTACAGAAGAGAAATTGGTCCATCTCTTAAGATTACATGGATTAACATTGCAAACATTACCCAACGTTGCTTATGAATTATTCACTAATTAGGAGAATAGAACTCCCTGTGGATCATAATATATAGCCTACATGCTTAGAAAATGAACATTACGGTTGGTTATCTTCTCCCTATACCTTTTTCATAGAAACTGTTATTATTAATATTATTGACAGTAACAATCTTGGTTTGTGCTGAGATTGAAATAGAAGAGTTGATGAGCACAGAAAAAAAATTCGCACAAAATGTGAAAAGTGTAACTTCTTCAGTTAGCTGAAGACAGCAACGTGTTATGTGCATCTCAGACAGAAAGACTCAAAAAAAAAATAGAAGTTTTAACCTCATTGGTAATTTCCTCTCATCTTATCTAAATATACTTTCCTTATTACAGTAGAGGTGGGGTAATTCTTAAATAATGGCAGAACTCTTTGTGCTTTCATGACATGATAACATGTAGTTTGTATTGGGTTCTTAGTAATTCCACAGGTAAAGCTTCTGGCATTTCAGTTATCTATAATATGGAGGCTGGAAAAGGGGAATTCTTCCTTAAATGAACAGGTTCCACAGTACACATTTAATAGTATGCTTTTAAAACTGAATGTCCCGAGAGCTCATTACTAAAATCCCCAAATAGTATACAAGTCTTACACCACACGTGATATGGTTAGGAGCGGATAGTTTCTAAAGCTGGTTTAAAATCATTTGCCTTAAAGAAATCAATTATTCCTGCAGTTGCCCCATTTGAGCTACTATATGAGGGAGAGGGGGCTAAAAGAAAGAGCACTTCCTCTGTTGTTAACTATATGCACAAGACTGATTTAATGCAGAATTCAGAGAGATTAGATAGAAATTTATTTTATGCAGTGAACATAGGAGGAAAACATTTTTTCTTTTCACATGACAGAATAATACTTGGAAAGGTGTGCATTAAAATAATGTTCTTAGCCTTGATTAGCTACCTGAAATTCATCCTCCTGCCCTGGAAGAAACAGATGCTTTCTATTGTCCTTGCCAAGACTTATTGGTCCAGATACTCCTCTGTCTCCATATATCCAGAGACTGACATTTGCTTCAGTTCCTGCATTTCCTGTCAGCGTTGACATTTTCCATTCATCATCTGAAGGAAGGGGACACTCACCACCTTGGGGATTTCTCATTTCCTCTGTGAAATACAGAACATTAGTGGGAGATGAAAATCGACATGAAACTGCCAGTCGCTGTTGTAACTTCAGCACATAAGGAGACCATAACAGAGAAGGGATTGTATTTTTTCATGGCAAGTGAGATAGTCTGAAAAGATTGATTTATGTTTCTTGTCTAGACCAAAATGTACTGATTAGTTGAGCTACAAGAATAAATTGGAAAAAAGAACAAGTATTGCTCGCATGCACTACCTTCGTATTATTCTTTATACATATTCTGTTGTAGTGTAAGGATGCTATGATTCAGAACTATGGCCATTAAATCAGCATTTCTGGTTCCTCAGCCAGATATTAAGAGTTCCTGTGCAACCTGCTCTGAGTGGACCTGCTTTGGCAAGGGGATTGGATAGATGATCTCCGGAGGTCCCTTCCCACCCTATGTGATTCTGTGATCAGTAGAATTACTTGGAAATACTCCTTTAATGCCTTATGTTGGGACACTATTAGCAGGATCACAAGTACCAGAAGGGAGAAATTTTCACTTCAAATGAAAAGAATTTTTCAGAAAATTAACTTTCTTCAAGTTAAATATTAATGAAATACTGTAAAATACTCAAAAAGAGCACAATATATCCCTGCCCAACCATACTTACGCAAACAGTGCCAGCGTTTGGGCCAAGGCACATGAATGAAACAATAGCTGCCTGTCCTGGTTTGAGGTAAAACAGAACTAATTTTCTATTCAGTAATTTTACTTTTCCAACTAGGCTTCTTCTAACTAACTAAACTCTGAAATTAACAGCATATTGTTCAGAAACTGTTCACTCTCACAGTGATAAGACCTGATTATACCAAGGGATGGTGAGCAGAGAGGCCCTTGCTTATTTATTTATATTTTCATTAAAGTAGTTTAGCTTTTTCTAAACTCAGAGGTTTTTTTTCTTTTCTTTTCCCCCTTCCTCTCTTCTCTTTTCCTTAAGGGGGGGAGGGGGAGGGAGGGGCCATCTGTCATTCTGGTTGGTCAATTCAGTCAAAACCACAACACTGCCCAGTATCATTTTATTAATAAATTTCATAGCTTTAATAGCTCAACAGATATAATTTTGGAAAACATATATTTCACTTCAGAATAGCACCCAGCAATCTTTCATTTGATTTCATCTGAATCACTGTGATTCCATGATCTGCCCTTAAGAGAAAAATATTTATATATGCAAAGGTGTCAAACAGCACCTCTGCACACAAGACAAGAACAAAAGTAGACCAAACAATTTAGAGTATTCTAATCAAAGTGGAGTTTACAAACATCAGATATCTGGAAGCAATGGGATCTCTGACCATGAAGTCCTCTCCAAACTAAGGAGTCTTTGCCCCCAAGAATTTATAACCTGATCTGACACAAGAGGCAGATAGAAACCCTAAATTTGAAAAGATGAACCAACACATTGTCTATATTGTGTGTCCTAAAGGAGTTCCTTTTCATGCTCTTCATGAGGCCTTTTCATGTGACTGCAAAGAGACATTTTAATATGCTAACCATAATTAATATAATCTGTGCTGCAGATTAATTTTCTTTTGTATCCCTCAGCTCATTCTTCATCCATTTAGTAGCTTTCTATGAACCAAGCTTTTGCAGGCCAGAGGCTCCAAACACATAATGGAATTAACTCACAATTTTGCAGAAGTCATAAATAACCACTGATAAGGATTTGTGGAAGGATTCCCAGCACATCTCTAAGTATGTTCCTGCTGCACTACATACCTTGCTATGAGAGCCCTTTGCTCTTTTATTTGCTTGATTAAAATACTCTACTGTGTTTCTTTCAGGTGGAGTTTTTCCTTTCATTTATCAAATTGCCTTTTCATCAAAGAAGGAAAAAAAAAACACAAATTGAACACCCACACCCTAAAAAAAACCCAACCAACCAAACCCCAAACCAATAAACAAACAGGGAAACAAGTGATGCAAAAGCAATCACTCACCTTCAGCAGAATGATGCCCAGCTAATCTCCAAAGAATGACTGTTTTGGAAAAACTCTGGGTTTGCTGCTGAGCATGACAATACATGATTTGGAGTCAGCTGTCCTGGCTGCATCCCCTCCCATTCTCTTGCCATCATCCCCCTACCCACTCGCTGGGAGTACAGAGTGGGAGACAGAGATGGGCTCAGTGCCAGCTCAGCAACAGCTAAAACATCAACCCTGCTTTGATTACCAAGTGCAGCACCAAATGGACTGCTATGAAGAAAATTAAGTTCACCCCAGCCAGCCCCAGTAACAAATACTAAACAAAATAAAGCAGTATCTATGACAGAAATTTGCAAAATTTATCTGGCTGTGCTTCGCTGCTCGCATTAACGTGTAAGTTTGAATAGAAAGCAAAAAGCAGTTTTGAATCCTTGAGACTCACTTCTTAGTAAACTCTTATGAGCAGCAAATTTCACATCCTGCTGAAACATCACTGAAGCAAATTGGGTAAGTGAAGAAGGATCAATACAATACTAAGACTTCACCCTGATCATCCCTCTACATTTCATCAAATGTCACTTTTATGCTATTAACTAAACGCTTTCTTTCTTAAAAGTTGTGCTCAAAAGCACTTACATAGTTGCTTGGATCATCAGGTTTCCCACAGGTTAAATCAACATGGTAACTAAAGCACGGAACCTGAATTATGGTCCACTAGCATTGAACTCTTAACTGACGTCAAATAATTGCATGAGGAATTGCATAGGAGTTGGGATCCAGTACAAAGTTCTATAAAAAAAAAAAAATAAGGGCTAACTTCTGGAAAATAAGGGCTAACTTCAGAGGAAACTTCAGCCCTGGTAAAGACTCTAAAATTTGGTTAATCAATTTTTAAGAAATTCAGAACCGTAGTAGTATGACTTTTTCAGAAGTGCTTCTAACAGCAGTAGTATGACTTTGGAATGGTTATAGTAATTTAGAAATAGGCAATAGTGTCATAATAATTGCTGGTTTTATTGAATATTTGATTGAGAGCAAGTTGTTCTGAAATTAAAAAGAAAATCCACGCACCAGAAATAAAGCAAAAGGCAAACGTCTTATGTTTGCTTGAATAAAACTTAATTACACTTGTCTTTCAGTGATGGAAATAACAGAACTAGCAAAATAGTTACTTTGGTATAATAAGTATTTTTGAGAACTTGACTATATAACGTTCTGTTACCTAGCTCCTCACCTGCAACTCTGAAAGCTAGAGTTCCCTCTAGCTATCTAAAATCACATCTTTCTTACAGCAAAGAGACAAAAATATTCAAGAAGCATAAGGAATTGCAAGCTGCTCCATACACTTAGCACAAGAATTCCACACTTGGGCTTTCATTACCCAAAGCAACTACTGCAACCCCAACCTACTACCTCTTGAAAACAATTCACAGGCTTGGAATGTTTTTTGCCTTGTAATTTACTGTCTCTTCTTACAAATGGCATTGATTTGCTACAGGCTAAAAATATTCCAGTCTGAAAAGAGGATTTGATGGTTACCCTGCATTAGTCATGGGAGTTTACACGCTTCATGACACCATGCTGTAAATTTATTGCAACGAAAATTCATTCTGATAGGCCTGTATGAGAATGATGAAGTCATCATAATCCTTCACACGGTTTCATAAAAATAACTTTGCTTTTTTATTTACTTATCTAAATCTAAAGCAAAAAGAAAATTAACTTGTCCCAGAAGATCATATGAGCGAGTGACCCTTTTGAAATAGACCATCAGAAAAATTAATCTCTAGAGTAGAAGCCTGGACAATAAAGCTGATGCATTTTTATTACACCTTTTTGTATCACCATTTCCAATGTAAACCAAACAGAAATGAGATCAGATTTTATTCACATTTTATTTTCTCTTGTAAATCATTAAAGTAATTTAAAAAATTCTCTCATAAGTATTAAAAATTAATAATAACTACCAGTATTCCAGACATATAGGAAAGGAGCATGGAGGGTAAAGAAATTATTTCTCAGAGGTACAATTTGTTAATACCAAACCATAAAGATGTTCTCAGCGTCCTGCAGATGCAGCAGACTGCTTTCGTGTCATAGAAGCTAATGACATTTCTCCCCTCGCTTTCACTGGCACACACAAGCATGTTCTCACCATTGAAATTTTTAAATTATTTGAGAAACACAGGAAGAAGCAATGAGGAAATCCCCAGTACCAAGTCTTTTGGGAAATCCCGTAAGTTTCTTGCACGCTCACTGGTTGATACATCACATGACACAAGTCTATACTTTCAGTAGGGCTGTTGATTTGGGCTTGCTTTTGTTAACAGTAAACCAGGTAACAGAAAAGTAAAAAGGGATTTTAAATAAAAAAACCCCACAATTTTTGTTTGAGCTTTTAGTGTCTTCTACTTCATCTCCTGTATCTCTAGACTTTATGGTTGTCTAACAATATATTATTTCCTTCTGTTTTGGGCAGCTCATTTAATCAGTCTTGAGTCTATAACATGGTGCCTTGCGTGCATCTTAGCAGACTTGTCTCTCTGATTCTCACTCTAATATCTCCATCCAGTGAGCTGTTAAGTAGGAGCTGGGACCTGCCGTCATCCTCGTACACTGAAAAGAAGCTTCCCATGGAACAGAGAACTCACAGTGCAACAGGAGAAGCCTCATCTACAACTTTCAGCTTAACTAATCTTCAACCAATTATTATTTGTGAAAAAACCAACCCAAACACAGCTAAACAGTTAGCAAGCACAGACATAAAAAAGATGGCCTGGTCAGCCTAAGGGTTGATCTGCTCCAAGCGTGGATGCTCAGCGCGCTGCTGGACTCAACACCCAATACCAACATCACCCTTTTTCAAACATCAACTGGAAGTGCAAAAAATGTGTACTTAGTGAATATCAGTTAAAAAACTAAGGCTCTCCTCTACATGTGAAAAGTCAGTTACCTTTAAAGTATTCTAAGTGAAAATATATTGCTAAAAATGAGCATTTTCTTTGAAGGTCAGAATAACTTTGATATCTCTATTCATTTTGCATAAGCAGAGTCCACATTTATGAAGGTCAGAAATGTTTATAATAAAGTGCTATAGACTCTATGTAACCAATTTCATGGCAGATATTGCTTCTATAAAAGGATCCTTTGTATCCAGCCCTAAAAACATCCACTTTCTTTAGAAACAGGTTTGATGGCTTGTGTATTGTTTGCTGTGGGTTTCAAATACAGCATTTCTCACCAGTTGCTGTCAACCCACAAGATTCTGGGAAGGCTTATGAGATATAATGATACAACATGAAGTCTGATAGGTTAGTTTTGAGCTAAGAATGGAAAAAAACACATTACCAGAAACAATTAACAGTAATTAATAAAAATCCACACTTATGCTTTGAATTTAACCAGGATACTTTGGTTCAACTACATTTATTTACAATCCTTCCTGATACAGAATCACAGAATCGCCTAGGTTGGAAGGGGCCTTTTAAAATCATCTAGTTCAACCAATGGAAAAAAAAAAAAAAAAAGAGAAAAGAAAAAAAACCCAACCAAACAAAAACCACATTAGACCCTAAAAACAACTGTGCCATATTTAATGTCTTTTTCTCACTGCCAGACTTTTCATGTACACTTTGAAATAGCAGTCTCAGGCCCAAGCTAAACATCAAGGTGGTGGCCCACCTGAATTATTTGCCATGTGAATGCCTTTGGGACTCCCTCTAGCCGACTAAGCATGTCTTCCATAGCAGAAGCTCTAATATAGTCTTGTATTTAAAGCACAAGAATGTGCCTCAATGTGCTGTGCAGAGCTCAGTAGTTTCCATTTATCCCATCTGCTTTTTAGGGCAACATGACACAATTTAGGTTGTGCAGACAGGAAATAAAAGAGAGGCAGGAAGCAAACCTGATCATTCCTACTCCATAAAAGACGTATCATTCCTGTTTTGTTGAGTTCCTTAGTATCACACCTTATTTGGTTACTATGATGATGAATATTCCTTTAAGGTTTTTGAATTGGGGAAATCATTGTCCTAGACCATCTCTGCAACTTCTCTAGCTAAAGAAGAAGTTGGTTGTTTATGTTAGTAAAACATATTCGTAGACTATCACTTCAGAAGCACGACCAGAACATTGTATTCCTACCTGCCTAAACGTAGGTATAAAGCTGGCATGCAGTGCACCAAAGCCTTACTCTTTCCCCCAGTGAATCATAAAGCAGAAAATTTAAGTGTGAGAGAGAGCATCAATGAGAAACATTCCGTTACTTTTAGTGAGCTTTGGATTGGCCTCTGTATTGTCTCAATTTCCACAGAAATATTCCTTATGATAGATGGCTAGTTACTTTTTGAAGAAAAGGTAATATGAAATTATTCAACAGTTACATGCCAAATGTTGTTTTATTAATAAACCACGTTCCAATGCCCTTTTAAAAGCAATAATTGGTAATATGGTTTATGTTGCATGAACGCATGCATAAGTCAATGGTCTAGACAAGCTATTCATTGTCCTTTCTGAGGTAAGTCACTGCAAACGTGCATGGAGGGCAGACAGAACACAGTGCTATATCACAACTACTTTGTAAACTGTTGCTTACTTGAGGGTGGAAAAGTTGAAAGGCTTTGAGATACTGGCTTCTGGGCCTTCTCTGGTTGGAGTTGAGACTCTCTGAAGTCTTTCTTCTCTTGATTGGGTGCTGCAGATGTTCCCATAGGCTCTTCCCGGCCAACTGAAACAATGAAATGTAAATTCTATCCCTAGTTACAAACAATTTTCTTTTTCTTGCTTGGAAGCTTCACACATGTTCCGTGACAAACACCAATAACAGACCTCACAAACGTTCAACACAGTGGACACCAAAATCTTTTCTCTATGTATTGCACAGCCACTAGCTATTATTAGCTTTTATTGTTAACAGCATGCCACAAAAACTGTGGGAAAAATGTCACATACCAATAAAAGTCCATTTACTGCTTTGAAAATCTAAGTAACAATTTAACATTGATGTATGATTAAAATGACTTGGTAAAATGTAGTTTTCCCCAAGATAAGCTTCTCCAACCCCCTGATGTTTTCTTTTTTAAGAGTGCAAATGTTGAAATGAAAACTGCTAGCGGCCATTTCTGATAATATGAAGTAGCAAATAGACAGTCTTGGTCACTCTCATAGAAAATATTAGTTCCTTTTATGTTCTTTTTGCAGAGTGACAAGGATTCAGGAGAACTCAAGCCTGTAATGAAGTAACATTTAGCTTTATTTTAATGGAATCGGTAAGCTCTGCTTTATTGAGAATTTCCATTGAAAACCCCACTCTTCCAAAAAGTAACAAAAGAAAATACTTTCCTCATTTCTACAAGGACACAGTGACCAAAATATTCTTGTCACCTTGTATCAAGAATGGACTGAATGGTAGGGGTGCCATTACAGTGACCTTAATAATGCTTCTGTGTGTCTCGGTCACAATATACCTAGAACAATTAATAATTAGACTGGTTGTATGTTTTGATATTTTCCCTTTGCTGGTCAAAGCATTCAAGATGACCCTGTTCTGCTTGTGCCTGGCAAAAATCTGACTGAATTTTTCAATTTCAAACTTTTTGCCAGTTTAGCATTTTCATGAGATGTTTCATTTCTTGATCTCTGTGACTATGACCACCAGATAAGAATACAAGCACCGTGATTCTGATGTTTTCTGCAGTTATAATCCAAGACAGTTGGCTATGTTTGGTAACAAATTGGTCACTAAATTAAAAGCTTCATTCTCCTGGAGGAGAATAGACAAGCATAAAATCCAGTGATGGTGATCCAGAGTGTTCTGAGAGTTAATTTCTGAGTCCTGGCTAGTTGACTAGAACAGGTCAGTACCCCAGCTTTCTGACTGCAACGGCTCTCAAGAATCACATAATCAATATACTACTGAGGGAAGTACAACGTATTTCTTACCCTTAAAAAAGAAACTGAACACTGCCAAGTAGGCCCTCTCTAAAGTCTACTACTTTCCCTATAAAATCACAAAAGATGTGGTGTGTCTGACAGCAGATAATATCTCCTAGGCTTCCCTAATCTGTGGCTAGAATTGGGGGTAGACCCAGGAAGTCATCTCCATCTCAAACTGTTTCAATTCATACGCTCAAATGTTTATCTGTTCAGTAAAAAAAAAAAAAAATTCTTCTGGATCATTTATTGTTATAAAAAGAAAGAAATGAAGGAAAATTAACTAGCTACATAGGAGTGTTGTGGGGGCACAACAAAATTTCACTTTTTAAGTTACTGAAACACAGCAAAGGAAATTATGTCAATCTAGCTTTTATAATTTTGCTTTGAATTTGTAATTCAGAAAAACTAATCACTAAATCAAACTGTCAAATATTAAGAGATTACATACATTTGATGACCTGTGGGTAGAAATAAATATTTCTCTCTCCGGTGTCAATAACTGGCTTACTCTGGCCATCTGGCAGGAGACCAACATATATCCCTTTATTTCGCACTGATTCTAGGCTTACAGATCCAGTTTCAAACTTCTTCTTAATTTTAAAGTGACAGTATTCATCACCTGTGCCCTAGGAAATTGAGAACAGAAATGTGAATTCAACAATTGAATTGATGTAGCTTGGCAAATTGGATGTCCCTTAACACTTATATATCACTAACTTCTAACGTTTCAGATTAACCTTAGGTTCTTCACAATGTCCTACAGTATTACACACACACATATATATATACATATCTTTGCCTTGCTTATTCCTTTGTGAACAGAAAGATCAACCACATAATTTAAGTGAAATATCGTATATGAAAACATTCCGATTTCTGTTAGGATTTAGGCAAAGTCTAGGATATATTTAAAGGAACTTCTCGCTTAATCATCTTAATTATTCATTAGTGGGTTTTATCATCAATTTATTTAAACTCAATACCACTTTAAACCCCTGAATATGTTTGTGCTCTGCCACATTCAAAACAATTATATCAGTTTGTATCAGCAAACAGACATAGGATTAGTAAACATTGAGTCTAAATAAGCAAATACTAATTCATTCTCTTTTTTGCTCTCAAATGTAAATTTGCAAAAGCTAAACTCCTAGCAGGTAAAGAATGTTATAGGTCCAAAACACAGAATATTTCACCATCCCCCACACCTAGTTTTACTACTAAATATAAAGGCTGGTGAGGTATTTCAAGAACAAACTCTATACAGTTGCCTGATGAAGAAGAAAAAGAAAAAAATCAGGTTCTTCATTTCAGTCAATCCAGAATCATTTGTAGAAGTTAGGATGCCAATATCACTTCAACATCTTCTAGCAACAAATTTTAGCTACAACCACAACCTCAACAGTTTAAAAATATAATCAGATCTTTACAATCTAGTGCCAAATAGACATGTAAACTTCTCTCGTGATAGTTTTCTATCTTTCCTTGGACAAATGAAGGAAAAGATCTGAAAAAATTTACATCTCAACAAAGTCTTATCCCATTTTTATCCAAGCAAATAAAAAAATATTCTCTGTTACCACTGACAATTTACTCAAGCTATCTGCAGAGGGAAATACAAAAAAGAACTGCTTACTGTTCCATTGCACTGGTCATCTTTGATCTTCAGATACATTCTTGGGTTTCTCACACTTTCAAACATGCAGACTCCAGAGGCAATTTTATGCACCTTCCAGTAGGATTCCTGCTGCTGCTGACCTGCTCCGCTGCAGCTCCCATCAGGTCTAAGGGACAGAGCTTGGCAAAGGTTTGTGTTGAGCAGAATGATGGCACCATGGTGAAACATACCCTTCAGATCGGAAACAAGAATAACACAGCTTTTCTCCATGTTAAACTTTGATATTTATATGACAATCACAGAATGATATGGGGTTGGAAGGGACCTCTGGAGATCACCTAGTCCAATCCTCCTGCCAAAGCAGGTCCTCCCAGAGCAGGTTGCACAGGAACGTGTCCAGGCAGATTTTGAATATCTCCAGAAATGGAGACTCCACCACCTTCTTGAGCAGCCTATTCCAGTGCTGTGACAGCCTCAGAGGAAAGAAGTTCCTCCTCATGTTTAGATGGAACTTACTATGGTCCAGTTTGCACCTGTTTCCTGCTGCCCTGTCACTGGGCACCACTGAAAAACAACTGGCTCCATGCTCTTGACACCCGCCCTTTCAGTATTTCCAAGCATTGATAAGATGCCTCCTCAGCCTTCTCTTCTCTAGACTGAAAAGACCAAAGTCCCTCAGCCTTTCCTCCTAAGAGAGATGTTCTAGACCCCTAATCATCAGATCGTTCCTACTGATTTATTTTAAGCACTTATTAAGGCATTTCCATGTATAAAATGTATAAAGAGTAAGTCCCAAGTAATTCAAGTATACCTCCATCCTTTGAATATTTGCTGCTTTCTGTGCAGACATTAACTTGGAGAGTGGAAATCCTTCCCAACTCTGTAACTCTCCTGCTTTTTATTGTTCAGTAGTGCAGCATCCAGAACACAAGGAGCCTGGCAAGTTAAGGAACTTTTTCTCTTTGCAAATTAAGTAGTTTTCCACACAGCTCCCCTGTATGTACCTACCTTCCTACTTTTTGAAGGTTTACTAAAAAGTCTAGGGATGCACCTTTTCTGTGTAACAGCCCACTAATTGCACGTACCAGCTGCTGTATAAGCATCATTGGCCTCAAAACTTCTCAAGTGATGCCTAACTATTAAACTGTAGTTTAGCTCCACCTGGTGGAAAAGGATCACTTCTTTACCTAACAATCCTCTGACATTTGATTAGATACAATCTCCTTTTTAACAGTAAATTTTAGAAGAGTCCTCTTGATTTTCCTCTGCCCACCTTACCTTAACATGGACAACAAATTCTTTGGAAAGCCCAGCATATCCTGTTGTGTCATCAGCTACTTTGCCTTGAAGGTTGAACATGACAGTGTGACCTGGGTTCCTGGCTGATTCAAGAATGGCACAACCATTTGGCTGAAGGTGAACACAGAGTTGACAGCAAGTCTTGTCTTTGCTCTAACAAAGTCAAAGTAGGAATAGTAAATTATTCTACTGGATATGGCAAAATCCAGAACCGATATATATATATATAACTGAGATCACAGTATAGTTTCTGTGGTGTTCAAGTTTCTACAATATTACCAGTCTAGTATAAAAATGTCTTTATATTTTTCAGATTTGTAGTCCTGCTACTGAAGTCCTTAAAATTTTGACCTCTAGAATTTCAAAACACAGGAATGGTTCCTCTTAAGATAGAGATCTGAAGACAACATAAAAGCTACCTAGGTGCCTCAGTTGTTGAGAGAGTTGGAGTCTCTTGCAGCAAAGAAAGCTGGAATATAAAGTTGATGTAGGCAGAAATGAACTACAGCAATTCTTGGCCACCAGCCCTCCTTAATTTGCCTCAGTGTTTCTCCTCACTTGTTTGTACCATTCCCACAGAAAACTCTTAAGGAGTCAGAAATTTTAGATTAAAGAGTAAAGCAACACACTACCCATGCTGGTCTGTTCAGGTTTGCAGATCATGTGATCCCATTTTGTGAAAAACAGAATATACAAAACACATCTTTAAATACTTTGTCAACTCCATCATCATTCTCCTGTTTAAATAAAAGTACTTTTAGTAAATGTAAAATGGTAATAATCAGCCCAATAATTTAAAAGACTTCTGGCTTATATCATCTAACATTATTTCAGCATTTTTAGACTTCAAAGAAACAATATTTCTAGCGAAAATTTTCATTTCCATGGCACTACTTTCTAAAGAAACAGCTTCATACTCAAAAAAAAAAAAATCAGATTTAATATATTTTTAAAAGTAAAGGACTGGATTTTATAAGTGGTTGTGAAACAAGTGAGCCAGAATGTCCTCAAAGTGTAATTAAGTATATATCATAAGGTCAATTACAATTTTTGTATTGCCATATTGCTTTACATTTACCTATCTTCATTCCAAGGACCTTAAGAAGTTTTACTTTTTTTTCGACACTCCCTGGGGAAAGGAACATCTTGCACAACTAAAATGAAGATAATTGAGACACAGATTTCCTTCTGTAGGTCGCTCAAACTCATAAAGCATGTCAGTGGCAAAGCAGAAAAGAGAAAGTTCAAATTTAGGTATCCAGTTAATAATCTCTCTGTATTATGACATAGTGCAGCATGACAGACTGGAAGGGGTTCCTTGTATCAGAATTACACTAATGAACATGAACACTAGAAAGTCCTGCAAGGTGGTCTGACAGTTTGCCTGGCAGCCTCATCACACTATCCATGTGGAGATACTTAACTCTACTCAGAGCACTCTATTCCTGCTAATGCCAGGACACATCATAGAATCATGGAATTGTCTAGGTTGGAAGGGACCTTGAAGATCATCTAGTCCAACCATCAACCTAACCCTGACAAAAATCACTAAACCATATTCCTAAGGACTACATCAACGTGTCTTTTGAACACCTCCAGGGATGGTGCCTCAACCACTTCCCTGGGCAGCTCATTCCAATGCTCAATAACCCTCTCTGTGAAGAAACGTTTCCTAATATCCAATCTAAACCTCCTCTGGCAGTAAACTGAGAAAACAGAGTCCTATGTCTAAATTTGCCTATTCATTGGCAATTTCCGGACTTCAGTTCTTCAATTCTTAGCTTTTTATCTGCTGAGCATAAATTGTTTATTAAACAAAAGCACAATTGTTTATTAGACAGATTAAAAACTACATTATTTTTAATCAATGAAATGTAATTATGAAGCAGAAATCAGTATTTCCTACCTTTCCAATTACATGGCCATTGACAAGAGCAAGAGCAAGATGTGGTATCTCATGACTGCTGAATATACATATATTTTTCCCTTTGATATTTACATCAAAAAGACCTAAGAGTTAAATGAAAAAAAATGTTAGAAATATGAAAGTATATTCATTTCTATTTGCACTTAATTAAGATTGATGAATTATCATTTTCACAGGAAAAGAATGAATCAATTGTTTAACTCAAACCTTTGACCTCTCTGATCAATGAATCCCCTTGTCCCTTCAGGAAAGGGCATCTACAGACTACTCTCTACTTCACCACCTTGAGGAGAAAAACCCTGAGAGGTAATGATAAGGCACAAATTTATTTTCATCAGCATTTTTTTTTTTAAAACATAACAAAACAAAACCAACATAAACCGGAGCTGACTCCAGTCTAATGAACTGGCCTGTAGCAATGAATTTACATGATTTACAGGTCAGGTAGGGAACATAAAGCTCTCAGGTAGGAAAAGAGAATTCATTTTCTCTTTATCCATATTAGAATTTTGTAGCATAGCTCATGGCTTCTAAAATTTTAGATTTAAAATTTTCCAAACAATTTCTTCTTAATGCCACTGCCATTTTTCAGTGGCATTTCAGCAGCAACAGCTGATTTTTTTTTAAACAGCTGTTCTACCAGTACATTATGTTTCCTATTTGTAAGACAACTGTTTCTGGAGGATTCCTGTGCTGTCTATAACATAAGATTTTTGGGGTGTCATTGGGACCATGAGAATTATACAACCAAGGATCATTGTGCCTATCAGGATGATGCCACAAGTCATAAAATACAGGTGGAGTTTCCAGTCCTTAGGACAAGATACAGCAGGCCCATAACTGTCACAGTTGGTGTCTGCTTTTGGATAGAGATAAAGCCTCATGAGAAATTAAAAAAACAAATTATAATCTGATATAATTTGCCATCATCACTTTGAAGGCCTTTGAATTCTATCAAATGAAGACAAACAGTTCTACCAGTATCTGAAAAGCAGAGTTTTCTATTATGAAAGACAGGTAGTTAATTCATGTCAGAGGACTTTATCCCAAAGCCCACACAAGGAAGCAGGGCCCCTAAATGAAAATTTAAATAGTTCCCAAGTCAGCACTCACAGACTCTGGTTGCACATGGCTATTCTAGACACTGTGTAAATTAATGCAGTTGTAAGTAGAACAAACAAAATCTGTAAAAAGGAAGAAAGATGTTGTTCTGAAGGTGGAAGAGTTGCATGAGAAGTGTCTCTGCTCGTTTTGTATTTGTGTTTGTTTCATGCTCTGAACTATAGAAAAAATAGGATTATTCCTGTGTCACTGCCTCTGTTCCTCTGGTATCAGGGCAACTTTACCGTATTGTTCAGAAAAATCAAACTTTTATGATTACCACTTCAAGTTTTCAGTATTACTAAATCCTTGGGAGGTTGCAGATCACACTACTCCTTTTCCTGAGTTCCAATATAAATTAATTAGCAGCCAATTTATACAAATTTTGCTTTGGTCTTTCTTTCTAATAAATTTAATTATAGTTATCATCTTTAACTCCTGATACTTAGTAGCTGTGCATCAGATACCACTATACACATTACTCATTTAAATCTGTGGAGATAACACTCATCTGAATTTCACATATAGCATGTAAAACTGTACCAAAAGGGTACAGAATGCAATAAAAATGTCGTGTTTATGTCTGAAAAATACCAGAAATGCCTTAATTTATAGAAAGGAAAGTGCACCTAGATGAAAATCAGGAAACAGTCTGCAGTATGAACTTGAATTCTGCATGTTGGAAGATTATGAACTCAGTGGTATCTAAATTATCTGAGTTGTCTAAATCAAATCAGACACAATCCATCAATTGATGACACAACATTAAAAATCAGTAAAGATGTGCTTACTGCATCAGCACAGATCAGAGACCAAATTCCTACAAGCAGGTAGTTTTGTCTGTCACTAAGTAATTCACAGTTTGTGATCCTAAAGGTATCTCCTTGAAGGAAGGACACTACTGTGCTGTGCAGCTGCTTTCAGGCATTTAGGAACTAAAGCAGTAGACGGGAGATTTGAGTTACCCAATGTCTGAGTCACCAAATATTTTGAACTCGAGGACCAAAACTGCTAACTAATAAGAAGAGCTTTGGTAAAACAGAGGAACGCCCACTTTCAATTTCTGTAATATTACTATTCTCCCATACTATTATATTTGTGTTTTCTGTTGTAGCTTTTCTTAGGTGCTTTTATATGCTATGCTGAGGAGTGTTGATTGCTCTGCTCTCCATGTGCTCTCAGGTGTGTCCTGAAAGATTCTGTCCTACCACTTCCAAAAAGATGCGTGCAAGGCCCCTGGAAAGGCTGAGCAGCTCCATCAATACAAAGATAACACAACTACATGTGCCTAATATGATATGTATTATTGTTAAGTGTTAGTAATACAGGAGGATGAAAGCTGAGAAAGAGGAGGAACTGGAAGAGTGCCATTAAAATCAATAACAAGTATGGAATAAATTTTATAGAGATATATATACCCACACACACTCCCTATTAATGAACTATTAGAATTTGGAACTTGTTGCCTTTGATAGATCTAGTTAAAAAGACTATTATCTGTCCCTGCCATGGAATTTCCATGGGTGCACTAAACTGCAGATGTCAAGAAGTTACTTTTTGGTGAGGGGAAAGCCAGGGATAAGACACCACGTGAGATCTTTTTTGTGTATGTGTGCTACATATATAAAACAAGCATAAATGCTGATTTCTTATAACCATTAATACACATTAGTATTTTAAGTATTTGTTTGTTACAATTAGCTACTCCATTAAAAGAAATTATATGACATCACAGTGAACTATAAAGTCCTCCTTTCTTATGTCTTTTATGCATACATCCATATGAAAAATACTTTACCATATTTGTTTCTCTTGTCACCAAGAGCATCAACTGTGCTGTCTGGGCTGAGGCAAATGAAGCCATGGGTAAGCCTGTTGTAAAACTGAAGTGTATTGCCTTTCCGAAATTTCCACTTTTCGGCAGCCCACTAGTTTTGTCAAAAACAAGCAGAAAAGACTTATGAGATGATGATACACAGGAATCTGGCATACATGAGAACAACTGACCTGATTTCACTCAAAGCATAATTTGAATGGTTTAAATAAAAATGTAAAGCTACATTCTTACAGTTTCCTCTCTCTTGAGTTCCAGCTCTTGTCCTGTACAGATAAAAACCATGTAATTAGTTGACAGAACATCCCCATTCCATTTGACAGTTGCGGTGAGGCTGGGTTCTCCTCCCCACCAATTTTCACTTACTTCCTGGAAACGTGCTGGCATCTGTCACAGTCAGTTCTCTAGCAATACTGCCATCATCCTGCCCCTGGTCCAGCCACCTGAAAACCAGAACCTTGATTGGCAGCTCCCACAATACTGTAGACACGGCACAGGCATTCTGGTACTTCCTGCTCTATTTATTAAAGTCTCGAGGCTGACAAACAGCTATACAGAAACCCAGGTTTAGTGAAAATAGACTGACTTTGGCAAAAATTGTTTAGTTTGTTTGTTCTTGATGAAACTTATAAATAAATGCTTTGCTGGACTGAGGTACATGAGCTAAGCCAATTATTACAAATCAGAGAACTCATATTGATCCCAGATCAATAGCAAAAGGTGCAGTGGTCATATTGCTTGCTCCTCCTGTCTGCAAGAAGGCTACAGCAGGATGCAAATCATTCCATGCCCTGAAAATCCCTATTCAGTGAGCCAAATCCAGCACAGGCAATAATTCTACCATGTCTGATCTATACTTTTACAATGCCATTGTACCTGCTTCACATCTACTTATATAAGTTAAGTCTAACTCCATTTGAGTGAAAAGGATTCACACACTGTGAGAGCAAGATCAGCAAGCACAGCATCGGGCTCTAACAATAGCTAGCACATACCCTGTATTTTTCTGCCTGAAATGGATTTGAACTCTCCCTAAATTATGTATGAAGCTAGCATTATAGATCTCTTCATAGCAGTTCATCTCATCTAGAATACAGAATCAAAATTAGGTCAGGGAAAGATGAGGTGCTGTATCTGATAGGCAGAAAGCCCTTACTCACACATAAATCAGTTTCAGTGTGCACATCGCTCACTCCGAGCTGTCTCAGGCAGTTATTTATTCACTCAGAGAAGTGAGAGAAGGAAATAGAATCGAGGTGCCACTGGCAAGCTGCAGCTAGGTTCATACGTGACTGGACTTCACCATTCCTAATATTTGCCCTGATATTTATCAATTATAATTTTTCTGTAAGGTGTTGAGAATTAATCAAGCATAGACAAAATTAGAAACAAGCTGTAGAACAGAAGATTTAGGGCAGCAGCATCTGCAGGGGGAAAAAGCAGGGAAGTTAGGATTGCCTCAAATTATGTTGCAGCTCAGTGACAGGCTGCAAGGCAAATGAGGAAGAGATGTGGTCAGATAGCTGCATTTGTGATGGACGTTTCACAACACCTTAAATCTGATCCTGAGCTCATTGAAGCCCATATTAATCTCCATACTAACTTTAGTAAAGCGGGATCAGTTTGGTAGACAGACAGCAACCCACTCTCCTGAAAAGCCTTACCTCACATGACATGGAAGAATGGATGGACCTGCTGGTGTCAGAACAAAATGCGTTGGATATGGGGATTGTGTCAAAAAAGCACACCTTGAACAGTTCACAAGGTACAAGAATGGAAAGTTCCAGGCAGAACTTTTTATTGCTTTTGCGTTAGCTCAAATGCACCAAAGGTTTGAGGCAGGTGCAACTCAGAGAGCTATAAAAAGAATCAGGCAATTCCAGCCCATTTTAAGAAACACGTATTTCCCCTTGTCCTTGACAGGACATTTCAGAAGAAAAGCTATGATTAATTACAAATTTATTAAAAATCTAACGCAATGGAACACCACTAACCTGTGACAAAGAAAAGTGTAATCCAAATCTGTTATAGGATCCTTGATTACAACTTTGTCCAGAAACCAGCCGCTTCCTTAGAATAAATTAAAAAAAAAAAGTTAGTTCATGAGAGGCAGATTTAATGAAGTCTTGCTTCCTATGGCTTTCTCTCTTCTACCAGAGCTGCAAAATCTGCAGCTCCATTGGCAGATTGCTGGGGTCAGGGTTGCCTTGATGGCTGGAGAAAAGATGGTACCTGCTCTAGGTACTGTAGGACTTGCTTATGGGCCTGTAAGCTGCTAAATTCCTCCCTGGCTGTCACAGCCCCAAGTGTTGCATGTCCCCCCTCCTCATTTAATGTAGTCATTGTATGAGACTTCTTTGTTTTGGCAATCAAAGCATCAATAAAATTAGATAGCAGCCTATCATGGCTCAAAATAAGTTGCTATGTTTTCAATATTTAGGCTCAAGAGTTTGAAAAACAGGTCTTGTGACTGAAGTCAGTTGGAGTTTCACCATTAATTGGGTGCCTAATAACAAGATAGTGTAGTCAAAATCCTCTAACTGCATCTTTACAGTGTAACTGATAATGCTAATCAACCTAAAATTATAATAGCCCATTTTATCTATAACAGAGACTGCATGAGACATATTCAATGTCTTATCATGCAGACACTCCCCCTCTTCACAGTTTTTCCATGGGATTAATCAAAAGTGACAGAACAGTAGCAGATGGTGTCCTCAACATAAGGGTTGAGAGTATAGTGAAAGTGAGCACAAAGTATTTGAAATTTGTCATGATCCAGTAAGGTAACTGTGTCACTTGAACAGTTTCCTTTAGAAGCCTTTGTCTTCCACTTCTGAAATGGTTTCATAGATTTAGTTTTAGAAATACATATTGAATTTCAAAGACAAAGCAGTATTCAGTGACTAGAGAGAGATTTCAAACCTGATCCAAGAGCATTGTGTCCTATAACAATCTTGTACAAATGTCTAAGGTGCACAGCTTCCACAGCAAAGATGTCAGTCTGTAACCAATCAACAACGTTTCAGTAAGATCTAAAAGGCAGAACACTCGTCAGCCGTGGAATCCCAAAGACCCATAAGCACATAGAACTGTTCTGTCAAGATTATCCTTTGAAATATCAACTAATGATAAGGTGAGAACAAACCAAGGACAGATTTCTTGAAATAAAAGTAGTAGCTTTTCTCATGGCAGTAGTTCCATTCAAATGAGTGGGATCAGAGTGAGAGAAGAGAAACCTGCCAAGAGCTGAATTGGCTAAACAAATACAAATTGTAGCAGACTTCAACATTAGAAATGTGGATATAAAATGTGAAGTTTCATTTCTCTTCCCTTATTAAATCAAATTTTTAGAAGAACTAAAAACAAAAGTAAACAGCTTACCTACTTAACAAATTCTAATTCTGTCTTCCAAGAACACTGGTATAGCTTTGAAAAGTATTTTTGGCTTAATTATGGAATTTGGGGGAAAAACTGGAAGGCAGTACTTACCTCTTTTATAATTGCACTTTGACTGGGATAACCATCCTGAGAGAAAAGTCATCCAAATATATCAGAAAATGCCCTGCCTTTCACTTACTTGTCCTTTTAAAAATTTCTTGGGTTTCTGTGACCTGAGCAACTGTCTTGATCCTGTATCACCTCTTTCTCCATAGACAGAAATATAGACCTCGGCCTCAGTCCCAGCATTCCACAGGTCTCCTGTTGTCACATGGACTTTGTAGACAGTCACTGACAATAAAAGATGACAACCTTTCATATCACAAACACAATTACAGTTACAATAACATCTAGCTGTGAATGTGTCTGTAGAGACCAAATACATCTGTGTCAAGGACAGAGTATAAAAATCTTAAAAAACCTATTCTATTCAATATTAAGTAAAATAATGTGCAAACTTGCTGTAGTGTTACATTTATGATTTTTATTACAGACTGTCACTGTAGAGGATGCAAACAGAATTGAACTTTATATTCACAACAGTTTGTCTTTGTCCTGTAGCATCATTTGAAATCACAAACCTGAAAAGTAAATAACATAAATCCAACTTTAACCTCACCGTGAGCAGCGAGATCAAAACTATAACAAGCAACAGGAGCCATTAACATTTTGTATGCAGTGGTTAACCTAACAAGCAAAAAATCTAACATCATTGCTTTAGTTTTCTAGGATCCCAGAACTCAGTAAGCTTCATTGCTTTATTATATTTATAGGATAGTATAGGCTTCCTCTACTACGTACCATATGGAAATTCTTTAAAGAATTAAGGCTGTAAATCTGAGAGAAAAAAATTAGGACTTAAATTCAATAAATTAATTATTTAATTGAAATGCATTCTACAAATAAAATTAAATTTGAGTCAAAACCCAATGAAACTGGAGTAAAGATTATGATATATAAAAATATATATCAATAGAAAACTCTGGTCATTAGAATGCAGATGTAGAAACCTCAAAAACTGAGAATAAAAATAAAAGCATACAAGTATAATCTTCAGTAGAAACATAGGAAAGGCAAAATTTACACCAGCATACCATAATAATAATTTGTTAGGCAAAGCGAGGTACAGAGAGAATGAAAGGGGGAGAGAAACCTCATTTTCTGGCACACACTGGATCCAGAACAACATCAATGTTATCATCATTCAATTATTAGTTTCCTCGTGAAATACATTATGAAGCTTGACCACAGTCACCTGAAGGAGGTCGCTCCCACATTTCACTCTTCTCTTGGACAAACACCTTCTTTTAATAACCAGTGAGAATTTATTCATGATCAGTCCATATCTGTGCTTGTGCTACGTGGCCGTTCAATGTTTGCAACTTTTCCTTTGATGATTTTCTTTTAATGAAATTGTTTCCTCCCATTTATTTGTGGCATTTGTGTGCAGGTTACTAGATAAGATGTCTTTAAAGAATTTGGTTTCAATAATGGTAACAATCTAGTAAAATCAGTAAACGCTTTGCACAGGTTATTTTATTGTGCCCACACAGAACTCTGTGGATCATGTTAGTTTGCTTCTAGTTTGCTAATTCATTTTGAGATGATGACTGGGTAGCTCTAAATTCCACTGAAGTATGGTACCGTAGACATGTTATTAGTAAATCCAGGAGAGAGGCTTAAAATAGCTAAATTTATAATTCAAGCAATTTTCACAATTTTTTACACTTCTCTTTACCTCTCATAAGCCTAGGGATCATCCCAGCTTTATAATAAGTATTTGTAATTCTTACAGCTTTTATCCTAGAAATAGCGACTCTCTTTCTTTTAGATATTCCATGGAAAAGTGGGCAGAACAGAGATTAAGAGAAGGCAGAGTATTTTTTATATCTATTTTTGTCTATAACTGTAGAGTATTATGTTTGCAAATACATCATTCTGAAATTAGAAAGTGCAAGGGTTAAGATTATTTACAAAATATCTATCTTTCCCCTATGTCTATGAATTATGAGAGAGAGAAGCAGGAGGTAAAGCACATCTTTTTTCAGGTCAGCTATTATTATTTGGACAAAAACCAGACACATTTTAATGCATAAAAGCTTTTGACAGTCTCTAGCACCAGAGTCAAGTACTATTTTTTCCCCAGAGTACACCTGTCTCAATACTCAAAATAGTTTTCATCTAGCAACTGTTAATTAATACTGTATTTTATCCACAACATTTACCACGTTGCCATCTGATCTATTTATTTCCCCAAAATTTTCTTCACAGCACCCACATGAGAAATTTCATGCAGAGACCATGGCAGAGAACTCATTTGTCCAGACCAGCAATCTCATGCTTAGGACCACAACAATCCTCTAACTTCCATTCCCTCCTTCATTGACTATCTACTTTCCAGTTTCTGCAAGAAAAGCAAAGGTCCACCAGCCACCAAACACTGTGTAACTCTGATTTATCCCCAGCAAGTAGTTCATCATCGTATAATTAAAGATTGCATCATAAAACATGATGCATAAAAAGTCAAACGAATGGTGCTCAGTCCCCCAGAATTAGAGCCATGAAGTCTCTATGTAATACTTCTTACCAGTTTAATTCAAACGTTTTTTCCTTTGAATAAAAAAGGCTGTTAAAACAGAAAGTGTTTCAGCCTCTTTTTATTCAGAAATTGGTTTTAAAGTGCCTCTCATCATCTCTCTTTCATATTGAATCCAGACCTCTTCACTGTTCTGTTATCAAACCAGCTTCTCTGAAGTTAAAAGCTATGTTCTCTTTTCACTGTCTCATGCGGAAATTTCATATTGGCAAAAAGACACAGAGAAGGTCTTTCAATTACGAAGTTAGAGATGAAAATGCCTTCTCCAAAGCCTTCAGCGTGACCCCTGTCATACTGAGGCTGGCAGAAATGCACAGAAGTTCTTTTCTTCCTCTCCTGTGTGAGGGAGAAATTGTTAACTGCCAAATGCAGATTGAGAGGATGGTTTAAGTGTGCTGTTGTGCCTTACAATGCACCAAGATTACTTGATAATAAAAATCTTTCATTATATCTTTAGCTCAGAAGCAAGAAAACAACCTACTCAGAAGAGCCTGAAAATTAGAAGGTGGGTAAGGTCAGTGTCCCAGAATATTAAGCAAGAGAACATTTAGGGAAGAATAGATATGCAAGTAGGGGAATTGAGCATATTCGACATAATATGTTAATGATCATTAACTAACATTTATTTAAAGTGGAATGGGAGGTGTTTGGGTTTTATACTACTGTGCTTGTGTACACTAGTAATATTAAAGTCTCCTGAGCAAAGAGACCAAACCCATGAGGAAGGAGGCTGACTGTCTCTGAGGTTTTTCATGCCCTCAAGGGTATGAAGATCATAACCACTCAAGATCAAAAATCACTGTGGTTTGGGCTGGCCAGCCTCTCTCTACACCATTTTACGAGCCATTTACAGCTGCTAACGACATCACTGGAGGAAATCTCTCCTGCTATTCTTTTTCTCTGAAAGACATATTAATGAGGCACAAACCTGTTTTTCTACTCCTCTTTTTAGGTTCTTAATCTCATGCCTATCTACGATGACTGAGCACTAAATACGGCTCCAGGCCACCCAGCTCTTTATTACTACACAGTGACTGTCTCATGGTATGTTTTCCCACATCCATAGGCCATTTTCTGGACTTCTGACACTCAATTTCATTTATCTAACCTGCATCCACAACAGTTATTGCCATTGAAATGCCTGTTGCTATTTCAATTCAGCAAGATCAAGACAACATACAGTAAGCGTAGCCACTAATAAGCACTGCTATGGTACTAAACATTCTGAAGAAAAAGGTTCCATAGCTTTTAGGAAACTTTGAAGTTTCTTTCATCCCATTAATCTTGTCCTCTGCAGTTGATGTGATTTTTTGGGGAAAGGAAGAAAAGAGGGCATGGAACCTGTCCCAGGTGGACCTTACTTTAGTGAAAGCTCCAGCACAAGGAACACCGATGGTGTTATGACTTTTGCCTCTCTACCATCACACCCGAGAGGATGGGAATCTGCCCCAGAATTCTTGCTCCCTCACCTGCATCTCTCCTAGGGTACACTGATCATGCTATGCTAAAAGAGTGTGGACAGCAGGTCGAAGGAGGTTATCCTGTTATCCTGCCCCTCTACTCTGCCCTGGCAAGACCCCATCTGGAGTACTGTGTCCAGTTCAAAAAGGACAGGGAGCTACTGGAGAGGGTACAGAAAAGGGCCACAAGGAGGATTAAGGGCCTGGAGCATCTCTCCTATGAGGAGAGGCTGAGGAACTTGGGTCTTTTTAGTCTTGAGAAAAGAAGGGGGATCTGATCTGATCAATGCTTACAAATACTGAAAGGGAGGGTGTCAGGAGGATAAGGCTGGTCTTTTTTTCAGTGGTGCCCAGTGACAGGACAAGAGGAAATGGGCACAAACTCGAGTATAGAAGTTCCACCTAAATGTGAGGAGGAACTTCTCTACTGTGAAAGTGGTAGAGCACTGGAACAAGCTGCCCAGAGAGGTGATGGAGTCTCCTTCTCTGGAGACATTCAAAACCTGCCTGGACATGTTCATGTGCAACGTGCTCCGGGTGGACCCGCTCCAATGGGGGAGGGGTCAGGGAGTGCAGGTCTGTTCCAACCTTCCAACCTTCCTTCTTCTAGAGGTCCCTTCCAACCACACATGATTCTATGCCTTTGTACTTCCCTTAAGCCAGAAAAGAACAATCCCATTTGGAGAGAAGGGAAGAGCAAGCGCAGACTTTCCACCCCTTCCTATTGCTGAAGAGAGAGAGAGACCATATAGCAACAATACCCAGTGAGGGTGACAGGGATTGGTGTGGCAGAGCAGGACATCAAAACACTATAACAGCAGCAACACCAAATAATTTTTCTATTTTTGGCATCACTCACCTTCAGAATTACAATATGATCTTTAAGTAAGTAATTGAGCTTTTAACACTTAGAGCCTTCTGAAATATTGTTAATATTCCACACACAGAAATTAAAAGTATTCTGGAAGCCTGTCTCAGCCACTTACAAGAGAGGAACTGAACCAGCAGCTACAACAGTCATACTAGAGCTATAACCTTCTGTTATTGAAAGTAGAGTTTGTGATACATATGATGGCTTCATGGCAGTTATGCATATGTGAAATGTCTTTATTTTTGTCTCTACTTTAAAGCAAACAACTGCTGAAAATCTTACTGAAGGAATCTTTTTGAAAGACCTATGAAATTCAAAACATTAAAGACAGTTCAATCTCATTCGCAGCGATTCTTAACATTTTACCCGAGTATGCCCAGTAACCACAGAAAAACAGAGGAAAAGTGCTGTAGCAGCCAAAAAGTAATAGAGGGCCCAATGAAAGAAATGAACTTGTATCCATCAGCATCAGCCTGTGGCCTGACAGCTGATGTGGTACTGTACTTACCTGGAAGAACAGGCTGGCCCTGCTGTAAAACAGGAAGCTCCATAGCTATTTCCCCATCAGCCTGGTCCCAGGCCAGCCACCGATGCGCAGGGAACGAATACTGCTCCCCTGAGAAAAGGTTCAGCAACTGCACCTAAACAGCACCGAGAATCGCAGTTTAAGTTGCTGATCTCAGTCCAGATAGAAGAGAACATGAAATGTGTGGGATGCTGTTGAAATCCGTGCAGGTAGACCTCTGTGGCACGATCACAGAACCATGGGTCTGGGGCATGTCTGCTCCCCGGATACAACTGCCCCTAATTTGACTTTTCACTCGGTGAGATTTGGAAGTCCAGGGACAGAACAACTCCAGTGCAGCCAAGAAACAGGGGTTATCAGCTCAGGAGCAGCCCTTTGAATTACAGCCATGTTGTTCCAGCTGGTATATCTACATGGGCTAGCACTAGGTGGCATGGCTTACCAAACACAGAAGTTCTCCCTGGGAAGCTTGGCAGTACTATTCACAGAATCACAGAATCTTAGTGGTTGGAAGGGACCTTTGAGATCACAGAGTCCAACCACATTAAAAAACAAAACAATAACAAACAAACAAGAAACTTAAAAAAAAACCACCCCAAAAACCACCAACAAACCCATAAAACCCACACACAAAAAAAGCACCCACCAACTAAACCCCACACCCACACTCCACCACAGACCATTAATCTTGGGCACTAGAGCTTGCCCTGAAGAGCCATGTCTACACGTTTCTTAAATACCT
>BJBW01005136.1:0-11200 GCA_004320125.1 Scolopax mira
TAGAACAGGGGAAGAAAAAGGATTGGGTTATACACCTTCACCCACAAGAACAGACTCGTTATCTTTCTTCTGGGCATTAAGAATCATGAGCAGCTTTGAATTACACAGTTAAAGGATATAGAGATGCATTTCTCTTTTGAAAAGCAGTCAGAAAGTAATAGTGATGCAAGACACCAGTGGCTAGAAGACAGTCTTCTATCAAATTACATCTGAGTTTACCATCCTCATAAAAATTTCTACCATAAAAGTTTACATTCATTTTTTCATTAATTCTTTTTTCCCCCCCCCCCCCCCCCCAAGCTCTTAGGAAACTTTACAAAAATAAAAAAACACAGCTAGATCTATTCCCACGGACAGCAAACAGTATGGCATTGAGAAAAGTAACTTACTCTTAAATAGCAATTGGAGTTCAATCTTTAACATCTCTGTTCTTATGACTTACTCTTTCAAACGGCTTCATAGCTCTTTCTATTAAATAAGACTGTCTAAAAAAGCTAAACTAAAAAAAATAAGTCTCTTTTTTTCAAAGGTGTCTTGCAGCAGGTAGAGCTATGCTCAAAGAATGAATTCCTCAGAACCAACATATTTTCAGCTCCACAAATTTTAGTTGTGGGCTAAGTTTTACTTTAGCTTCTAAACATAAGACAGCAGAATGCAAGTATCAGCAGGAACACGAAAGGCTGCCCAATTGCAGAACTGGGCAAATATCAAAACAGACTTTCCTCTGTAAATCAGAAGCCATTCTGAATATGGGAAGAAGAAAAAAAAAATCTCTCTTCATGACAGCATGAATCTCATGATTCATGTTCTCTCTTTACAGAAAACTTGTGACTAGAAGTGGTTTGAGCTGTACGGCAGAGCTAGGCTGAAAACTGAACAGTCCAAATAGCTCCTGTACAGGAGAAAAGAACTGGTGTAAATTTGGAAAGGAGCAGCAAAGAAGAGTTTTTACTCAGGTATCTTAGTAGGAATGGCAACTGCTGCCTTACTAAGCCTTTATATGTCACCTCTTTGATTTAGTTCGGAGTTTACCATGTAACTGGTTTAATAGCAGGCAATGAATAAGAAGCAAAGCTGTGCCATTTCAAAAAGAGACACTTGTAAAAGAAAATCAACAAATTCATCAATGAGTGAGGATGAATTTTCAAAAAGCCATATGTAACCTAAAATAAAAACTAACACAGCATAAGAAAGGCTATGGAAATTTTTTGAATAGCAGCTTTCCAGTTTAAATGGACACTTGACTCTTCCTAGGAAGTACTATATTTTATCAGTATCTTAAGATGACAGCAGAAGCTATGCTCATTATTGCTCAGTGTTTATAAGCTACTTTGAAGACAGATAGTGCTATTACCTATAAATGACACTTGACACTGTGCTTCAAAAACTCTTCCACAAATTGTGAAGTACTTGTCTGTTTATAGCTCTGCAGAGGAATAATTATGTGTAACTTAACAGGCTGCTCACAGTGTAAGTCAGATCAGCTCCTTAACAGGCTTAACTCATGTACTGGCTTTTTAGAATAGCTTTAATGCTGCACATTAATGAATATGGTTTTAAAAAGAAAGAGTACTAACCCTGTAGAGAGGGTGGCATTTGTCCTTGAAAGATGGTGCCAAACGAGCATAGATCTGCAGGCTATAGTAATAACTTGCCAGCTGGAGAGATAACGCAGAATGTAATTGCTTTTCAAAGCATTTGTTGGCATCTACCACCTAGGAGAAAGAGAGCATTAATTTAGATGAAAGAATTAGCAAGCATACAACACTAAGTGCACAAACTTTCTACAAAGCTACTTGCTGTGATTTAGCAATAGCTCTGACATTGGTTTTTTTGGCACAGAAGTAAATCAGTAACCTACACATACACAAAGATAATTCAACATTATGATGCTTTTCTCCCCTTGTATAAACACCTAACTAAAATTTGTTTTCAACTACAATTTTGATGCTTCTATACCACAAAATTATTATCCATATTTCTGAGCTACATTAGAACTGTCATTCAGGTCGCCCAACTACTATCTTAAATAAGAAAATACATCTTTTCACCAATGCCATGCTCCTAAGCCAGTTCAATGGCATTTGTTCAGTATTTGGGTTGGATGCACCAACCCAATATATAAAAATCTCTATTTAAATGAATTCAAAGACTTATATTTTAAAATTATAAGGAAATTACACTTTCTTATGGACTTTTGATATGCCATGAATAGTCCTTCCTGGCAAAAACATACAAACAAAATCACTAGCAACATACCTGCGGCAGCGCAAGCAGATAGGCAAGAGACAAGGCCATATCATTTGGTAAAGCATCACTTGCCAGTTGTAGCAGAACTGCAACATATAGGGAACAGAAATAAAGCTTTGGTTATTGACCCATCTAGCCTTCACAGTTCCCAAATGAAACTTTTCAGTGTAAGCGTATTTTATTAGATACTACCTTGAAGCACTCTATACATACTTAATTAAATACTTATCAGTGCAATCCAGAACCAGATAATATGTAATTAAACTTCAGCACAGCTTTACCTTGACTTCCAGGCAAAGTGGCTGATGCATTAATGAAACAAGAATGAGACTATGCAGTAACAGATGCTAAACAAAGCCACTAAAATATCACCTGTACCAATTTATGACAAGTAAATCTTCTGCTTGTAAAATCAAGGCAGCGATGTAACGTTGTAAGCATTCGAAGACACCAACCTAAGCAATGGTACAAAAAGTCTTCTCTGAATTAGAGCCTGAACTCTAATTCACTTATCACTGAACACAACAAATAAAAACTTTATAAAGTATAAAAAGTATAAAGTATAAAAAACTGCTATCTAAAAATATTTTTTAAAAAAAAATGTTGCAAGTGTCATAGGAATTTTAAATAAGACCAGTGAAACACCAAATCCAGGTCCTGCCACATACTGCAAAAAGAAATATCAGCATGACAGTCAAAATTAATGCATTAATGAAGAGCTACTGTGATTATAAAAAGATATACTTCTGGTAAAATTGACACAAAAATTACCTGCTTTTCCTACATTATAGATACCAAACTTGGGGATTTTTTATTTAAAAAACACACCATATTTCATATTACGCAAATAGGAGAATCAATACACAAGACAATGTGAGCACCCAAGATTTGTTAATTAGTCACAGGATCTGCCCTTCATTAAGTTACTGAAGTCTAGCATCACTGTGGTTGCTACAAAAGTTCCAAATAATTACAGAATAACAATTATCATGACACACTTAGTGTTGGGGGTAAAGAATATAATTTATGGGTTCCAGGGAAAAAACTTCAATAGTCTTTTGAAAATTTTTGAATCTTTTGAAACCTGGACCAGAAAATGCATAAGGAATTGTAAGTATACCAGAAAAATAACATTATGTTTCCTTTTTTAGAGATTATGAATATAACTATTGTTGTTGTAGTTCTTCCAAGCAATAGAAGCTGCCTTCCAGCAACTTAGCTCTTTGCTTATTTTAAGGAAATCTCAAATACCTATATTCCCACATTACACAACTACTCCTGAGGACACATTGGCAAGAAACTTGATTACTTTGCACATGCAGCCCCCCAGTGAATTCTGTGTTCCAAAGAATGATTTAGAAAAGGCTTGAAGGACCAATTACAATTTTGAGATTACCATTAATTTGCCATCAGGCCCTCAGAAATTTGTTTTTTCAATCTGACTATGTGACAAGTCATCACAGAGGCTGCCTACATGGCAATACGTCATGCTCACTGCAAACACAAGCCTGTCCAACAGCACCTATGCTCTACACTTCAAATAGCTTCCTTGCTGGTGACAGCTTGTTTCTGCTACATTCAAAATAACCTGTATGCTGTCCAAGCAAAAATAACAGGACTCTAGAAACATGCAATATGAAAATCTTGATGAATTAGTTCACAAAATTGGTATTTCCTACTCTAAGCACAAGCAAGCTTCCTTTATAGATTCTTGCAACCACCTCTAGTTGAACAGAGAAAACTGGAAGGATGGAAAGAAGAATTTGGGCTCTCCTCTCCTTTTCTCTAGAAAATTAATGACTGGAAAGCTTTGAAATACATCATAAATTGTGGGTTCTCTTCCAACTGAAGATCTCCAACATGACAACTGCCACACTAGTAAGAACTTACCTTCGTACTTCAGATAGCAATCATGACAAAGAACGTGGCATCAATATGAAGCCAGAACTTACTCATACTCTTGCATGAAGCTCAACACAAAGGCATCCCAGTTTACAGAATGGACTAAAAAAGAAAGATCTGCCTCCATTGTCATTGCTTCTGAGGAAAAAAAATATTCCCTGCCTGGTTCAATAAATATAAGATTTCTGTGTGCTTGTGTGCAGATGTGTATCCATGCACATATATGCAGATGTGTATCCATGCACATATATACACAAACAAGCCTACTTTACATATACACAAACTTGTGTATACACAAAGACTAATTTCATCCAGGTTTCTCTCTCCTAGTGAAGCCCTATGGGAATTCTCTGATATCTAACAGGGCTGAGTTCAAATTACAGGCTACAGACATCAGCAGGATGCCATTCTGTCCTCTCATACATCTTCACAAAATTTACAGGACCTTAGTATCATTTCAGATCACTGCCAAATTTGAACTTTGCCAAAGGGACTAAAGGCTACAGGGCTGGCGAACCAGGAAGGACAGATAGTGACAAACAAAAAGACAATGCCACCGTTCTTGGGAAAACACACACACACAAAACAATTATCTGGTTTATGAATAATTTTTATCACCTGTGCAGGACTTTATGCCACAAGTTGTGTGAAAGGCAAAATAGGGGAAAAAATGGTTTATTTGTGAAAATTGGAATTTATCAACACCTAGGAAATTCCAACTCCTTTTCCATGTTTTTTTCTATGAAAAAAATGCAAAAGCTGCTTTGAGTCTTCCACTGTTCTTTTATATGTGATAAAATCTCAATCAACTTAGAAGTCTATATTGCAGTTAAACACCTGTATGTGCAAGCAAATGCAAAATCATGGAAAACATTAAGCTATTCGTTGTTCTAAAACTCCAGAGCAGTAATAGGTATGACTGACTTTCTTGGGTTTACTTCAAGTTTAGTACCTAATCTGGTTACAAAATGTAGCCATCAGTTGTAGTAACCTTGTATTCAGATCTCATCTTCAACCTCCCCATCAAATCCCCAAGGGCGATGGAGAAAGACAACTGTAATTAAACTGAGAAGCACAACACTGCCTTGGTCACGCTAGGTCTGGATGCACTATAGTGGCACAACTCAGGAAAGAGTGTTTTACTGGACCCAAAGTGATGGGTGTTACGACTTTGTTTGAAAATGCTCAGTCTTCCACCTATATCTAGATAGAAAGGACAAGAAAATTCAAAGTCCAAGGCTTGTGACTCTACCAAATCCATGAGAGAAGCAACAAACATGATCTTGAGTTTTATCATATATGTTGCCTCTGGGGAAAGCATTTATCCATTCCCTGACACCTGGAACATGACACTGCTACAGTAAGAGAATCAGAGTTTGATGTGTACTGCAACTTCTCCTAAGATAATGCACTAAGTATATCTAGGGTTTCTTTGCTGAATGGCATCTTCTTTCAGGTTTGTCAGTTCCAATGGAGTTGAAACCTGCTGCTGTAGCTGTCGTAGAAGACAGCTAGAAGTAAAGAAACAGGATTCAAACTTGTCAGCAAAATAAAATGAAATTGCTATGTTTCTTAGTTAATAGTAGCTAATAATTTATGTTTCAAGTTTCATATGGCAAAATCCTCTCAAAGCTTTGAGTAAGCCTGAAAATATGGGAAAAAAACCCCCACAGAATAATAAACTGGGATCACATCTGCATAACTTATTTTAAATTTAAACTAAAAGCAGTGTGCTATTAATATGCACATTTTTGAAGCTCCACAATCTTGAAAGTGTTAACTCATCGTAAGAACTTTCAAGGGAATTGATAAATCAAAGCATTAAGGCAGGGGAGAGGTGCAATCCAATAGGATTAATACAGGGCTAATCACAATTAGCAATTTACCAATCTATTCATTTACAGAAAGCTATGTTACACTTACGTTTAAGAACTTTGTATACTGACTACCAAAAGGAAGTATCACCAAAGATACCAACTACCATTCATTTGCCCTAAGAAAGAAACTAATACTTTCTAATCCTTGCTTCCCCCTCCTTTAAGACACAGGAATCAGAGCCAGAAGTCTATGGGCTCTAAACATGCAAGAAAAGAGATCGTAAATACTGATTTAAAAATATATTTTCATTAAGAGAGCATGAAAGGAACAAAGTGTGAATACACCCCCATTTATACAACCTGTTGCTGACCTTTTCTAATTCACGGTTATTATATTACAAATGTAGAGGTTATCTGCAGAAATAGCAATATCTCAAACTACTGAATCATATACCTGTAGGACAAATGTGATGGTTTTTGCTAAACAGTTGAAATAAAACTGTGTGGCTTATGAAGAAAGTCTCACTTGAAACTTCTCTCATATTGCAAGTGATTTAATATAATCTTTTTTCATGGCAGAACGTACCACAGAGTAAAATATCTTTATTACATCTTCCTTCAAATGACACGAATAACATGTAAATATTTAAACAGTTCATTTCTTAAACCAGCAGGAAAGACAAACAATCATAGGTGTCTTTGAGTGCTTTTTTTTTTTTAAGTGAAACTGTTTCAGGTAAACTATTAAGCATAACCTATAAAACATAGACACTTCAGAAAAAGACAAAAAGTTCTGATGATTCCAGAAGCAGCAGTGAAGCATAAATTACCAAATAAAATACTGTAGTGATCCTGGAATACTGAAATCTGCATATAAATCATCATAGAATCTGAACAAGTGAATACACAAACATACATACAAATAACATTAACACTGGGTTACAAGTTTCCATTTAAATATCTGTACATAGTAGTATTTGGAAAACCTTCAACAATTTTTCGCTCCCACAATGCTCAACCCTTTGTCATCCTCCCAAATATCAGTTTCTGCTTATTTAAAGCCAACTTTCAGATCACAGGTTTCTAGCTTTTACTAAGTGACTCCTTTAAAAATACTACTTCTCTTCTGCAGCTACTTCTATCAAGATTACTTACCAATGTAAGATGTTGAACCACATCACAATTCCCATAAAATACCCAGACAGTTCATCTGGTCATTGTGTGCAATTCTCCATATTTAAGATGATCCATGAATTCTCCTAGATTTACTCTACATAGTAAATACAGAAATGACTATACACAGAACCATACCTTCTGTTGTTGGAAGCAGGTCTTTTTCTTCACTTTTTGTTTCTGTAAGTTTCTGTGTTCTCAGCAATACTTCTGCAAAGCTTTCCAAGGAATTGTTCTGGTATGAGCCATAGCTGATTTCAGACTAGAAGTAAAATAAGATAAGTGACACACACACACCACACCTACAGTTATATTTAGCTCACTTACATCAGATGCAATTATCTATTTTGCTTCCTGCACTTGCTTTCTTTTGTGTTAAATACTGAAATTTTTCCTACTATTGCACAAAATTTCAAGTCCTTGTAATTCACACAAATAATCCCAAAACCATACTGTTTATTAATTGTAAGATCGCCACAAAAAATTAACACTTCAGAATTCTGTAACAGAAACTTACTTCTGCAACATATGGATCAGAAATTAGAGACTCATAAAATGGATGACAACCTTGCTTTTCCACAGTGGCATTTTCTGTATGTCCACTTTTTAGTACACCTCCAAATTCTTGGCCCTGGGAAAAATAAGAATAATTTAGCTTACTCATAAAAAATAAAAATCTGTAACTGCTGTTCAGAAGGCAGAAGGGAAGCAATAGTAAATGAAAATACTACTGAATTCAATGGGGAGCATGAGAAGTCATCTTACATAAACGAATGAGGTTACTGAATGAGGTCTTAAAATAAAGAGAATCATGAAACTAGTATCATAAACTTTACAGAAAATCCACTGAAGAGAGAGAAGGTAGAAAAGAGAAACTGAAAAGGAACAGCTTTGAATATAAAATAAGAGTATTTAAAGAGTGGACTTCACCGTGCTTTTTTCCCCAAAGTTCTGAAGTTCTGCCAAATTTCAACTATACTTTCTCACGCTACACTAAGAAAGCTGAAGAAAAGAGATTAGAAAACAAGAAAAGCAAACAGCTCTAGATCCCTTCTCTCATTAGGATTTGCTTGCAAACAATCCCCTAATGTCTCTTAGTTCATTTATTGATTTGAGGTCTTCAGTTATCAGATACCTACAAAGAAGCCTAGCTTTTATACTAATGCATCACTGAAGGTGTAAGCACCTGCAGACACATCAGCAATCCCTTACATGTAATGGTCGAAGGTAAGTTAATGATCTCTTCCACCACTGTCCATCACTGACAGCATGCAGCATGGCTTTTGTAGTCATAGTTGTGTTAGACAAAACCTTCATGGTTTTTGATGTTGTCCAATACAACAAATCGGCAGACTGGCTAGAGGAAACGTTGGTTTCATCCTGTGAGATTATCCAACACACAATAGCAAGTGTTAGATTCATTCTTTAATTAGGTTAATGACCTAAAGCAAAATGTATTACTGTTCAGGCACAGTATGTTAATAACATATTTTAATGATCACTAATTTAAGCAGCAACCACCATAAAAACAAACAAAAGACAAGTTAAAAGTGATTTAGAAGTTTCAATGTGGAATAGCATGATCAGTAGAACATTTTGCCCCTTATTCAACTATAATCTCGTTTCCACAGACAACAGCTGTTTTTAATTCAAAAGTTTATAATGGTAATATTTTACATAATTGTTGAATGCTTCTGTTAAAATAATGATCTCACAACAAATGAGACTGAGCATGCTAAAATTAAATCTTCGATAATTCAAGAAAGCTTATAGAAGAGACAATCTTGTAAGTTGAATTCTCAGTAGGGAAAATGGCAAAGAGATTTAAACATTCATCTCCATACTAAGTGAAAAAGTATCATCAAGATTTGAAATTCTGCAGTCGGCACTTACAAGGTACCAAATATAGCAAACATAAAAGACTGCAAAAGAGAATCAAGACCCCAGCCTATTCTCAATCCCACACTGCTTGTGCAATACATATACGTCTACATGTTATCCTGCAAAACCTCTTTACTCAGTCTCAATAAACTCACATTTCTTAAAACTGGAAGGCATGTTCAACGAATTGAGACTTCTGTTACCAGCTCTCCCTCATGTAAAACATTTAAATAATACCCACAACATCCACATTGGTTGATCTGTGCTATTCCAATCGTGAAAAGTCTGTGTTAATTGCATGCTTTACAAAACTTACACAGTAGACATAAATCATATAATCAGCATGCGAATATAAGCCCGTTGTCTTCAGCAATAGAAAACATATTTTCTTCCACAGAGCAAATTTCAACAGCTTTATATCCAATGTTTCTCCCTAAAAACTATTATTCATTTCCCCATAAATTGATAGGAAAAAAAAAATATATAACTGAATGCGAGGTATTAGTTTACAATTTACTAAATCATGACAAAACTTCAGACATCAGAGCAAAAGAATGCGAAGTTATGCTCAAGTGAATTATGTCCCACTGTAACTTCAGAGACAAAACAAGTTAGCTCCAATAAGGCAAAATTTCACTGTACAAATTTGGTTGTAGAACCTTTTACTGTTGTATGCATTAAATCACTGCCTCAAGCTGCCCAGTGAAGTAGCAGGCCTGTCTCAAGAGGGATTGCAATGACAGGACAAGGAGTAATGGTTTTTGAACTGAAAGAGATTTAGAATAGATATTAGAAGAAATTATTCACTGTGAGGGTGGTGAGGCACTGGAACAGGTTGCCCAAGGGAGTTGTGGATGCCCCATCTCTGGAGGCATTGAAGGCCAGGCTGGATGGGGCTTTGAGCAACCTGGTCTAGTGGGAGGTTTCTCTGACCATGGCAGGGAGCTTTGAAACCAGATGGTCTTTAAGGACTCTTCCAACTCTAACCATTCTACGATTCTGTTCTATGATCTTAAGTCCTTCTTTCCATTAAGGTTTCAGCATTTTTTTCAGTCTTTTCTGAAATTATATTCTGCATTTCACAGATGCACCATGAATGAACTGATTTGCTAAACTGGAAATTTCAGCTCTCACTTCACCAAAGAAAGAAAGAACAGTCCAAGTAGAACAAGCCAGGATTTTTACTCCTCTGAAAAGTAAAAAGCAAAAGAAAATCCTAAGTCTAGTGGCTTGGTGGGGTGGGGGAAGAATTTCTTGTTTGTGTGTTGTTTTTTCTAAATAAAGCAGTCCTGGTACTTAGTATTCTGTATATAGCATTTAAAGTAAACTACAAAAGTCTTTCATACTACTTTTTCTCTCTGCCTCCTTTTCAAGGAGACACTGCAAGACATCTAACTGATTCTCTATGGGTAAAAAATAAACCCAAACAAAACAGAACCAGAAAAAAAAAAATCCCTCCCCAAGTTCTCAACTGCACCTGAGCAAAATATATTTATTTAACATAAACCTTCTTCAGTAGTGTGAAAACTAACTAATTGTATGCTGGTGTGTATGCTTCTGGAGCTCTACAGCTATCAGATAAACTACTAATTTTTTCTAAAAAGCATTTCAACTCTTACAAGTAATTATAATTTTCTGCACAAATAAGAATTCTGTTTTCTAAAAAGACATTCCTCTGTGTACCTGGAACAACAACACTTTAGGGCTATAACTTTTTGCTATCCTGAATTAATTTCTCATAAAATAAATGATTCTTTAGAGACTCTTGGAGGTCTCATTTTACAAAGACAACTTTAATCCCTTAACTATATCTTCAGGAAGAAGTTATAGCCTGGAAGTTTTGAGAAGTGTTTGACAGAGTTATTTTCTTATATTATTTCTTTCTAATATCCTTTATAAAAGTAAGCACTTATGATAAAAGAAATAGCATCAACAACTAATGTGTTGTTAGATGTCATAATAACTTAATCCTAAATTAGCAACTTAAAATTTTGTATGAATCTAAATTGAGGTAAAAAAAAAAAGACAGCCAACAAATTTATATACATACATATGCACATATCTGCTCTGGTGAGACCTCATCTGGAGTACTGTGTGCAGATCTGGAGCCCTCAATATAAGAAGGACATAGACCTGAGGGAATGGGTCCAGAGGAGGGCCACAAAAATGATTAGGGG
>BJBW01005136.1:11625-33371 GCA_004320125.1 Scolopax mira
GGTCCCTTCTGGCCCAGATGATTCTATGATTCTATATTAACACATCTATTTTTTAAATAAGTGACAGAAGAGAGTAATAAATTCGAAAACCTGCAACATGGATTATTTTTTTTTGGTCTTTAATGACAATTAATGACGGTACAAGGATCAAAACATGTGGAAAAAAACATACACTACATATACTTTATGGATTAAGAGTCATTATGTATGAACATTTTGAAGAAAAAGTGAGGTGTGAGAGATTCTGTTCATAAGAGAAAACATCAAGTATTAAAGCATTAACTTTCCTTTTTCACTTTTTGGTATTCCCATTGGAAAAGAATAAATTAAAATTGTATCTTTTATGTAACTATTCATGTTTATTGTACATTTATGTTTTGTGCCTTGGAGGGGTTTCGGTTGGTTTTTTTAGGGTTTGTTTTTTTTTTATTTTGTATTCTATGTTACAGTTAATGAACCAGCCTAATTGAAAGCTCCAGTCCTAGATGAACTAGACGCAAAATAAGAGACTACGGAAAAGATTCAGCTCAAGATGACAACACTAAAATTTGTGTGTCAATGGATGTCTAAACTGTTATTAGGACTATAATGTCACTGGAACCAAAAAAAGTAACCCAACCTTAAGCACACACAATGCATTTGATTCAGCTGCTTAAACATAGGCTTTGACAACTGACTGAGAAATATAGCAGTCTCTGCTTAACACCTGTAGATCTGACAGAGGACCTAGGCTTTTGGGGTCAGTAGCTAAAGGACAGGAGGATAACTTAGAGTACCTCAAACTGCTGTTAGCTATGATTAAATAACGGAATCAATCACCTAATAGCTAATTAACTGTATTGTTCTCTATGCACCATTGACTGGATCTTCACTGACTACAAGAGGAGTTTATATAGTGTACATCTAGAGTTCCACGCTTAGATTTTTCTCCTTCTCCGCACAAGAGTTCAGTGACACTGTAATGAACACAATTCCTTCAGGAATTACAGCTACTTCTTCCTATAAAAATAATTCTAATTTAGTTATTACAGAATAAACCCCAGTACATTTTCTAAACCACAAAACACAGCTCCAGTTAATTGCAAAATAAAAACTAAATTAAAAAATTTTTTAAAAATCACAACTCTTTGAAACAGCAGATGGAGCATTATTTTTGCCCTGAAGTTCCAAAGACTCAAGGTGGAAGAGTTTCCACATAAATAGAACATAATAATATATACATCCGCATAAATAAAATATTTCCTAATTATTTCTAACCAACTGGGATTAAAAAGTTTGACATACCAATTAAATGTACACAAATGTCTTAAAAGATCCTGTCTTTTCCCAGATCTAGTGCTTGGGAAAAACGCAGAAGCAAATAAGCTGCTAATGCTCTGTTAATTGGGAATTTTCTTTTCTTTAAGGAACATTTAAGAAAATCCCTTCTAGAATTTGAAGATACTCTCCTCTAGAAATTATGTCCACTCGCCTATCAAAGGGTTTAGTTTCAAGGTATCTACAAATTTCTACAAATATAACAGACATAATGCATGTTTTAAGTACATATAATACATGTTTTAAGACAGCAACGTTAAACACTACATTTTTACACAACCTGTGAAGATATGCAGCCAGCTGCTATCAAGATTTCCGCAAGTTCCAGAAGAAAAAAAGTTTCAGATGAAAAATTTAAAACAACAGAAGTGAAATTAGTTTCTACACATTTCTAGAGAAGAATGATTGGCAAGCACAACCAGCTGGTGTTGCAGGTTGGTATAATGAAAAAAAAAATTGCAGCTGCAACTAATGATTCAATACTAGATAAAGGCAAGAAAGAGGAGAGAAAAAAAGGTCACTAAAGCTTTGAAAGGAAAAATTTATATAGTTACAAAGAGGTATTTTTAATGCAAGAGAGAAATGGATGCCCAAACAGATATGCTAGCTTAGTCAAGTCAAGATAAGAAAAATTACATTTAGAGCACAAATTTGAAATGATATCAATAAGTGAGAAAGAAGAACATTTGTTGACTCCTTGAGAAAAGGGTTCTATAATTATTCACAACATAAGCAAAAATTAAAGCATAAAGAAAAATCTTATAGTTTGTTTCTTCTTTGAAGCAACTGAGATTCTGTGCAAGACAATGAAGGTGAAGCGCAAGGAATTAGCTGATGTGGAACTATGGGAATTGCAGTTAAACGATTCAGTTAAGTCAGAGAAACTGAGTTATTGAATATATTGCTTTTCTAACATTTCAGGTGTAACAAAAGGGTTATACAGTGACTAAATTCTTGGTTATGTTTCCTCCTGTGTCATTGCAAGAAATGCTAGAAGCTATAAATTCCTATTAAGTCACCTGGGAGACAACAAAAAGAATTAGCAAACATACAGAACTCATTTCATAGTGTAACACCCTGAAATATGACGTGCCAAGCAGCTGTATTAAAACAGGATACAAAAATAGCAGCAACATACAGACTGGCCAGGGCAACTCTTTGCCTACTTCCAATTCTAAAGAACCACAACTAAGGGGGGGTGAAGGGGATGAGGTTGGTGGGAGGAGAGAGACATTAGAGAACATATGAATGGATAATTTCCTAATGTGAATTCCTCAGCATAATAAAAATTGCTGATATCCAAATTGAATTGATAATGAAGTTAATTAGTGAGTTTAGTGTGATAACTCACTCTAGTGTGAGTTAACTCTGATAAACCCTTGACTAAGTTTTTGAATCATTTATATGTCAAGTGTAATTGTTCCATCACAACATACACTTTATAGTACTACAGCATATAACAGGTGATGCACGACAAATTTGTTATATACATTAAAATATTGTAAACATACGTATCCACATCAGAAGTTTCTACATTTCATAAACATCTCTCGGATTCATTTGCCAATTTCCAGAAAATAAAATGCATTCATGCCAGCGAACAGACCTGTTCCTCACATCAATGATTCTAGCAGAAAGTGTTTTGCTCTCTTCCTTTGACCATTGTTCTCAGTGCTGTTTTATTTCCTGCCCATTTATTTTTTATGTATTTTTTATGTACGCAGTTACAAAGTATGCATGTCTGCCTGCACATATATCAATAAACATACACGAGACATGAACACAGAAGTTGCCAGTTCATATTCCAATAACATAAAGGAGCATTGTTAAGCCACATGCTTTTAAATATACCAAAGGCAAAGAGTAGTGTGTTCCACCTATAGCTGTAATTGGTAAGAAGTCCCCATGGGTATAATGACATTAAGGAGGCTGCAATTCAGTCACTTTTTGAGAAAAGCTAGACTATACAACATGAACTACCTCTTTTCTTTCTTTCTCTATTCTTTTATGTATTTCTTTAAGATTTTTGCCCTGCTTCAATCTGCTTACCACCTATAGAAAACCTCAATTAAACAGAAAAGAAAGGAAAAAAATAAATTAAATTTAAAATTTTCCACTCTGATGAGGATGAAAAAGATACTCCTTTCTTTCATAAATCCATCATTACATCTTCTTTAATGACAGAAATGTACTTGCAATTGTAAATGTACGTGCTTACTTTTTTAAAAGTAATAAACATGAAAAGTAGAAAGAATAACTGTAGATTTTTTTCCTGCTGCCCTACCTCTACTTCCAATATTCCTTTTGATCTTAAGCACAAAAATATTTACACATGCAACATATAAAAATTATAAAATGGCAAAGAAGTCACAAACTTCATGATGCAAATAACAAAGGGAAAAATAAGTTTAATTCAAGTCATTTTTAAATTGAATGTGTAGGTCAGGTTTATTTTCAAATGTCTTGCTTTGCAATTGGGACAGATCAAAAAATCAAACCAACATTTATATATTTTATTATGTTAAGTTTTGTTGCACTTTCCTCTTCACCTGCCTCTGGGATTATGTTTTTTCTCTACAGTGCTAAGACTATATAGGAAGAAGCAACACATAAAAAAATCAGGACAGTATATATAAGCAGATTCAAGATCAGAAATTAGTAGAATTATGTAATGTTGTGCATTTTATCTAGTAAACTGGTAGCTGTTGCTAAAAACTCAAGTTCAGTTCTTCAGCATAATATGGAACATAATCACTAATTCATAAAACTCCATTTAAAGCTTACCTCTATATCCTTACTGATCAAAGAAGAGTGTCCTGAAATATTTACATTCTCACCTCCTTCTGAAGGAAGAAACTGGTAATTCACAGCCTGATAAAGAATCTGTAAATACAAATTAAATATACTCTCTTACCAGTCAAACAATCAAACGTAAGAATTATGGTGTGATTAGGAAACCCTAGAAAATCTGATTTAAAAGCTTCCATGCTTTTAAAAACTAGAGTGCAGGGGAAGACAGGGAGAAGAAGACAAAGGTATCTTTGACATCCTCTCACTGTTGTAGTCCCTGGATGAAATGACCTTCTATTCTCTGTTATTTTGTTTGCTATTTTTCAGGCATTATAATTAATTTTTTTCAATTATATGCACACTGCTGGACTACATACACTAAAGAACTTTCATGAAAAACATCTATTGACTGAACTGGGCCTCTGACAAGTTGGGCAACTCCACTGAAGCAAATGTTACACACAATAATTGTTTTATAAGCAAAATTTCCACATACCATAGAACTGATATAGAACATATATAGAACACAGAACAAGACACTTGAATATACCACCTGGTCAGCATGTGGTTCTGATAAATATTTTTTGCATCTATCTACATACAGAGTGCTTGGACCAAACATGTAGGAACATTAAGAAACATGAGCTGAAAAGCTTATGCTTAGTTCATGAAGAAAGTAATTGCAGAAGAAACGGATTCAATAAGGTTTAAAAGAAATCATGACTTGGATTTGGCATCCTAGGGCAAATATCAAATTAGTCATCACTGAACTTTTGCTACAAATGATACTGCATTAACGAAGAAACCTGAGCAACAAATTGAATCTCAAGTTTTGTGAATGGAGAAGACAGAGAATCTTTTCCCCTGGAGAAGTGGGGATAAAAGAGGGTAATAGCTAGTGGCTGAGCAGCTGCATGGCCCTGCATAAGAGGATACAAAGCTTTTAGAAGCAATGAACAGTGATACAGAAGCTGTGAACTCAGAGAGAGTCTAACAAATTCTGACTTACAGTGTCAAAAGACTTCAAATTCTTAGGTATAGGCACATTAGGGAGGAAACAAGCTTTTTCTCAGACACATCGCTATATAAGCGATTCTGTAAAGAAAAAGGCAGCTGCCTTAATTGCACTGCATTTGTACTGTAGCCACTGCTCCCTTCTGTCCCATTCTTCAGGCAGAGAATGCAAGCCCTCTGAGATATTTTTATTACACAAAGATAAATCTATGGACATTCTGACCCCTTAGATAACTACGACAAATATGAACTTTTAAATAAGTAATAGTATGTAGGCCAAGCCATAATTACACTGAGCAGAAATTTAACATTTTGACAACCTAAATTACTTCACTGCAGTTTCAAAGGAAACTTTTCAAAGGTTTGCTATGTCATCTTGCCATAACTTGTATTTAAATGGCACAATTATGTGTTCTTACAAATATAATATAATCAGATGGACACCTAAGAACTGATTTTATTAAGAAGTCGGTCATTGCAGAGTTAATAAAGATGTCTCAGACATAACACATGCTGTAGCTGTTAAAACTATTACGTGGTTGAAATCAGTGAGAGAAGAATTTCATTGTATATTGTGTAGAGATCATAAGAATGTAAGAATAAACGTTTAATAGACATTTATCTGTGCATTTAATAAAGTAGCATTACAGGGTGTAAACTCCTGGACACTGAAAAAAATAATTTAACTACATTTGCAAATAAAAAGTTTAAATCAGGCAATAAATGCAGAAATTAAGAGTACTATAGATAAAGAGAATACAATTACACTTCTATGTGAGAAGCCAATTCATCATACAAAAATGCCTATAAATAGGCCCCATTTGTTGAAAAAAACAGTGAAAGCACAAAAATAGAGTAAAACAAATATAAAACTGTTGGGGGTTAAACTTAGGGGAACAAACTTTAAAATGAGCACAAGTCCCCTTTACTCTGGTAAGCATTGAACTTGCATGAAAGAAGTTTTGGAAACACCTACCTGGGTTTGCAACAAACTGCTCACTCCCAGCAACGTCTCTATGGCACTTGGGGGACAGTGTGTCAGAGCGAAAGCCAGGAGCTCCTGACGCATCCCCAAATCATGGAAGCCTTCTGACTGCCCAAGCTGGCTGCATACTTCCCAGCTTTTTGAATAACCTACACAGGGACACAAAAATACTTCTGAGGTTGGTAGGAGGATGCTGCATAATTCTTGCTGAATGAGATAAAGGAGGGCATGCAGCATTTCCGCAAATGCTTAACATCCTCTGAGAAAGGAACCATAAAGACTCCATAGAGCAGACATAGCTCAGCTTTAGATTGACCAAATGCATAAAAGATTGGTTATTATCATATTGTGGATATCAGTATAATAGGCATCTGTAAACCTACACACAGTATTTTTACATATGGCAATAAGAAAATTATAATTACTTCAGAGAATGATATTAAACACATTACTGGAGTGGCTGCAAGAAAAAAAAATATAAATCACTTAATTATATTCAAAGAACCTCAATTCATGTTGGAGTTCCCCCTCTCAATCCCACAGTAGAAAAAAGAGCCAAAGAAACAAATCCCATCTTCCTTAGTATCTTAACACTTAGGTATTATTAACCTCCACTCATACCCTCATATATACAAATATCATAAACATAAATATTTTAAGAGTTTTACTAGAAAGGTAGGTATCTAAGAGACCTGCAAATTCCTACTAGCAACAGTCACATATTTTTACCTGTTTGAAAGGGATACAGTCTAGAAAGACCAAGAAATTGTGGTTCCCAGAGGCATACAGAAATGCTCCCTAAAGTGACATGCCTAATAGTTCAGTAACTATCTTACTACGTACAGGAATTCCTGTGCACATCTCCATTCCATGTGTTTGTGCATTACAGATGGCAAAAAACATTTGCATGCTTTGTCTTGCAAAAGAATGAACACAAACAGCTAGGCTCTATTTTTCCTGCATGAGGAGGAGATTACAGGAATCTGGCTGTCACCTCAGCTCCTATACATCACATATGTTGTTTGTCAGAAAGCCAAGAAATTAAGTTTCAAGATAGCCAAACGGACCTGGCAAAAGCCTCTCCAAAAGCCTAGATCCAGGTTACCTGGACTGTCTTTTATAACGTGCACACAATTAAGTAAGAAACAAATAGCATCACTTATTATTACAGCCTATATACTGATACTAAAGACCACTACCCAGATGGCTAACAAAATTTTATTTTCTTATAATTATTTCTAGAGATAAACAAGGGGGATAACAATTGCAGTGAAAGATTCTACTCTGCGTGAATGAACTTTTGCAAACTGAGGGCATCTTAAGAAAGATATTGAAATACGTTTCCCTCAAGAACTTTACAAAGAAACATGACTATGTATGTGCAATGAATATTAACACACATGTTGAATCTCAATAGTGCCACACATGAACATTCATTAACTCAAACATAATACCAAAACATAGTAAAGGGATTTAAACAACATGATAAATTAAAAATGGAATCTCTACTGAGATGCATCTTGAGCTTCTGATGCAAAACCAAAGGATTATTTGAATGACAGTCTGCAACTTCAGTTAAGAGATCTCAGTGAACCAAACTGATTTAGAAAAAGACCAACATTGCTCCAGAAGCCATAGTGGCTGAAGTATTTTGTAGTTCCATAAGTATGTGGAGTTCCTCCTCTGTGACAACAGGATTTGTCATATTTCAAACCACCTGCCTCATACAATTGACATGCTGATGTAAGCTGAGTTCCACAAACAAGACATAACTGATTTTTGAATTAAATGGACCAATCTGAAGCACCATCCTTCACAGTAAGCCAAGAGTCAGAACTCAGATGTCCACTACCATCACTCCACACCACACCACCCCCATTTCACTTCACCTGTGGCCATGAGCTCCTGGCAATGCATACTGGCTGCTTTGTAGTCCTGGAAACTGAGAGCTTTTTCCACTAAAAGTATTAAAACTTGACCTTTTCTCTCCATCTGATCATCTCCTACAAGAAAAATTAAATATTTTTATTAGTTAATTGGAATTAATGGTCAACTATATATCTTAAGAAAACTACAGGCCACAATATGAAATATACATCTTGAAATTGAAGCAGAAATAAAATCGTCTGCTTATTCCTGACTGAAACAATAAAAATAGTTATAAAAGCAGTTGGCATCATAGCTGGCTAATGAAAGTACAGAGCATGTTATTTCTAGGTAAAAAAAAGTTCTGAAAACTCTATTTATGTGATGGCCGAGACATAGATCAACACTGATATTTAAGGTAAGTGACAAACAAATAAAAATCGACACATTTAAAAAAATAATTATGAACTGTAATAGAAGAAGAATTTTGAAATTTTTAACTGTTTTGTTATAGTATACAAAGCCCCAGGTTAAACTCCCACTTCACAGAGCCAAATAATTCATGGGATGTAGAATACAGGTGCTGAGAATTCCCTACCTTCATAAACTGAGTGAGCAGAACTTAAACTATATTTTCACACCATACATGCATCTTGGTGACCAGACCTTTTGGACAATGTCTCTGCCTCTTCCCCCAGTTACAAGTCAAAAGTAACACTTCAGATACTGCTGATCTCATGAAATGAGTTGGTCCAGTCTCGTGCTCAAAACAGTGTGTTTGTCCATGCACTACATGACATGTGATAAACACACACAGGAAAAAAATAACCTCATGCTATTCATTTTAATTTAGGAAAGAAGCTAATAAAATTGAGTGGATTTTTTCAATATAAGCTTCTTGCTCATGTTTCTCTCCTCTTATCAAAAGCAATTTTACAGTCAGTGCTGTTACAATCATTTGAAAAGGGCACTTATGAAACTGTACTACTACAGCTTGTAAAATGCAAATACTTCAGAAGGTTAAACACATCCAGTTCCCAAAACCCAATGTCTTTAAATTGCAAAGCAGTTATTTTTAACTCTACTTTGCAGGCCCGCCAAAGCCGGCAAAACAAATTTCCCTTAAAAGCTTTCTCAAAAGAGAAGATGTAGCAGTTGCGCTAAAATGACATTTAGGGAAGTGAAGTTACCCTAATTACTGAACTCAATCAAGATTCCTCTAATCCCAGCACACCATAGCTAACTCAGCTGGGAGAACAGGTTGGCTTCCCATCATTTAATCCTTTGGCCTCTTGCTCTATGTACTGCTAACACACAATGCTGCAAATTAATCACATCCAAAGCTCTTCTGTTGCAAAATTTTGCCCTTTGGAACCTGGGAACTTCTCATCCAGTCAAAAGCAATTATAGACAACAAAGGGGTGCTTCTATCTACACGAGCTAAATGTGAACTGTCATTTCTGTAAGAAAGAGATCTGTACTTGCCACTCACCTTCTGATGCCCACTTCACCCTGACAACTTTACTACTTACAAGATTTGAGACTGAGTAGCAGACACAAATAAAAGGCAAGGAAAAATAATTAAGCCATTGTCCCTCAGATTTCAGTTAGACAAGATAATCACTGCTATTTATTGTTATTAAAAATCAGTGGGATTGGAGGGAAGAGAGAAGAAATACACAAAACAAGGAATGGTTTTCTTCTTAACTGTGCTTGAGCAGTCATAGGCTGACATGTGTCTGATCCCCAATGTTTTAGCCAATTAGTTTTGATACACCTCTGCATGTTTTACAAAATACAAGCATGTAATATAAGGATCGCTTTCCTTCCAGTCCATGGCTATACTTGCTCATCTGATCTCCACTGTTCACTCATTTAAACTTCCATTATTTTGGCACAGACAGTTATGCCACAGAACAATCCTTAGCTCTGACGTGACTAGTGAATTCCCTGTGATGCACGGCCTCAGCCCGTTTTCACCCAGCTTTCCATACCTCAACAGCTCAATCACTTAAAATACAACCTGCTGCAGATTAGTAGCGTGTTCTTGTTCTTCTATTAAAACATGAAAAAATTCACTGCTTCGGATTCGTGACACCTCACTTGAAGGCATTTTTTAACAATAAAGTCTTATAAAAGTGAAAGTTTTGAATTCTAAATTGCTTCTCTTGACATTTTGACACACCAAGATTTAAAACCAAGAAACGTTCAATAAGAAAAAACATTAAAATGGTGACCCTATTATATTACATAGTAATTAACATCAAGGCTTAATGCAGAATGTCTGACATCCAGCCTCAAACAAATCAAGTTCAGAAACTGGAAAGGATATTTTAGATTTTGGGTTCCTTTTATTATTTGTGAAAGTCTGTATGTGGTTCAAGCTCCTTCAGACTATTATCTCCTTACATTATAAGAAAAAATGCATTGACATTCTAATAGTTACTCCACTCAGTAAGATTTAAGTCTCCAAAGTTCTTTTCACTTCCTTTTATTATGATGTTTAGCATTAAGACAGAAATTAATATAAGCAGATAAGACGTTATACCTGAAAGGAGATTGTTTTGAGGTCAGGGTTGGTCTCTTCTCCCAAGTGACAATAGGACAAGAGGAAATAACCTCAAGTTGTGAGGCAAGGTTTAGATTGGATTTTTTTGAAAGGTTTCTTCACCAAAATGGTTGTCAAAAGTTGGAACAGGCTGCCCAGGGAAGTGGTTGAGTTACCATCCCTGTAGGTACTTAAAAGACGCCTAGATGTTCTTAGGTACATCATGGTAACTTAGTGTCAGGCTAATGGTTGGACTCAATGACCCTAAAGATCCTTTCCAACCTAAATGATTCTATTACAAGTGATGAGAGAAAAAATACGGAAGGTCAGAAATATCAAAAAATATTTTTTTATCTTGAGAAATAAAGTATGTTCAAATACTTTTAAAAAGTTTGGATCCAATTTGGATTATATAAAGAAAAAGAAAAGCTTATTGAAAAAACTTTGAGTAAGATGCATGCTGTATTTCTCAGTGGATAAAACAGCATTATCCTGAGTGAAACTGTGCCATAAAAACTAAAAAGTCAAATGGTAACAAAATTGCATGTATACTCCAGAAATTCTATGTCACTTACATTTAGGAGATCAGAAACCAGCTCTATGTTTACTTCCACGAGCAAGCAAGAAAAGTCAGTGTTGAGGAAGGTGGATTTCAGAAATAAGCTTTGGCTTAGGAATGTGAACAAAGCTTAGAATTCTTAGAAACTAAATTACCACAGAAAGTTGTGAAAAACACAGAAAAACAAACAGAAAACATTTCTTGAGAATCTCTCTCAAAAAACAGAGCAATGGGCTGTTAGAAATCAAGTTACCCTTTCCCAGTAGTTTTAAGCCTGCTAACAAAGACTATCTGTGCTCAAACTGCAAGGAAGATCTTCCTTAAATATTCAGTTTAAAATACTCATTCACAAATCTTAAAATCTGTATGTGCAAGCTGCCCTTTTGGCTACAAGCTAATTTGTGGAACAGTATTAGTATTCTTATGGCTGACAACTCATAAAATAACTCTTCATCATATTAATAATTAATTGTAAGTCAATAACTTAAATTACAAGTCAACAGATACAGAAATAGCATTTCTACATGTCTTGCTTTAAATATTTAATATTGGTTTTATACCTAATATTAAATTTTACAAGACTCTTCATTTACAGACTATGATTAAGGCTATGCCAGCATCCACTTAAAATCTGTTTTTAAAGATATTATTAATTATAAATCATATGCAACTTGAAATTCAGTGTAAGGTTACCTATTCCAGCACTCACTGGAAGTACATACAGCAGTAACTAAGGAAGAGTGAAGCTCTACAGACTTTCTTTAATCTGTTGGAAAAACCCTGTATTTGTATGCATGACTTAAAACAGCAACGACAATCATGTTTCCTTTGTATGATTTTTGGATATTCTTCTGGATACTCATTAATGGGATGGAATGTCAGGCACAAAAGCATCTGCAGTAACAGTGGTGTGCTGTTTATAGCCTCCAGTCCACAAAAACTAGAAAAGATTAAAGAAATACTGAGGTTTTTTAAAATGAAACAAATCTGTCTTCCACAGCCCATCTCCTACAACAAATATGTTTAGATAAAATTCAAAGCCATGGCATTCTTATGCTGAATTCATATCTTGCTTATAAGCGAATACCCTATACATACAGAAAACAGTATTTCTAGATGAGTGAAACCCTCAGTGACAGTGAAATCACAGGAGTTTGAATCACAAAAGCTTAGAACTACTTATTAAAAAAAAAAAAAAAACAAAACAACAAAACAACAACAGCAGTAAAACAAAAAACCACAAACCCACACCACATAAGAATCTCCACCACAGAAAGTCACTACTGGAAATGTCTTCTTGCTATTTTTTCCTTTTAAGTAAATGTTAAACTATAACCAAAAAAATAACTTTAAAAGTAACCAAGTTGGTTATTTAGCATAAGAGCCAATAAAAGCCAGACCAAGATTCGCTCTTGAAATAGACTTTTAGTACTAAAATTCCATACTTACCATTAAGAGTTGTTCTCAAGGTTAAGCCTTAAAGTCAGAGAGCCCAGCATTCTTGAAATAAATATGCAATTTGTAGCATAAGTAGCAGTTTTTAATTCACTCACTCGATTAAAAATCAACCACCTTGCACATTCATCTTCTGGTTTTGTCCAGCCCAGTAACCACATAGAGGAGAAAAATCAGGAGGCTATTTTTCTTTTAAATCCCTCTTTTCAGTGGTGACTCAGTAAGTGCCATAAGTGCCACTGTGTTTGCAACACCAGCACGCAGATATTAACATATCTACGAGCTCTATATGAATTCCCTAAAGTTACCTACCTAATAAACACTGCCCCTCATCTTTCAGTCTCTGCAGATGGGAGCCATGAGTTTGGTCCCTAGTCAAAGGACACATCAGGGCACTGTAGATGCTGATCTACAACCATGGCACTAGGAGAACACTACTGGAAAAGGTACTGTGGATTTTGCTTTTCTTTCTCTTATACAAAGAGAAACATTTAGATACAAAAGGAAGGTAAACCAAAAATCATCATCATTAGCCTGAAGAACCCAGAATACTAAGAAGAAAAATTAACTTGTGTCAGAAGAAGCAGAGAAGAGAGGGAAAAAGAGTTGTATAGCAATCTTGTCTTACGAACTAACATGGAGATTCTTTTTCAAAAAGTCTTGCAAGTAAAGAAAAAAAAAGAGAAGTTAAGACTGTCACTCCATTTTTTCTACAGAACAGGATTACATGTAAAATGAACAAGTATCCTGCTACCTAACATGGTACCATCCGCTCCCCTCTGCCATTTTCCAAGTAGTAGCACTACAGCACAAAAGCACCAAGCTTAGCAGAGTCATGCTGACATTTCCAGCAATCCCTTTCTTTAGGGATTCTTCTTCTCAGGAAGTCAACATTCTAACTTCTGTACTGCTGTTTATAACCTCACCCAACCCTACACGTAACACTATGCAAAAATTGCCAATACTAAGCTTCCTGAAAACATAGCAACATATTCTTAAATGGTTTGACAAATATATAGAGAAAGAAACTAGCCAGGCATGCATCAGTGACAAAGCAGCAATATATTGATTTTTATATACCATGCTGCACAAAATATGAATATGTATTTCATATTCTACATTTCTCAATTCCATTTCTATATCATAAAAATGCAAATTGTATTTGCAGTTGCACTCATGAGGTATTTTTCAAAAATCAAAAGGTCTGCCAGACACTTTAGATAGCCTATTAAAAAAGAAAAAAATAAATTCTAATATCCTTAGGACTCAATCCTGGAAGATGTTCAGCTCTTCAAATGAATACTCAAGCTAACCTGTTATTTTTAGCACACAAAGGAGATATGCAAAGCATAGACAAAAGTCTAACAGCTAAGTTTACGTATTACAGATGACTTCTTTTCCCCTCTGATTTAATAATAGTCTCATTAAATTTATACTACCTTATTTGACAGAGACAAAAGACTTACTGGTATTCTAGTACTACCAATTAACCATAAGACAAATTATTCTCAGCCACAATTCCTCCAACATGAAATAAGCTTTTACTCAAAATCCAGATTAGACAAGGTTGTTTTTATTTTAGGTATTACTGGAACATCAGAGCAGCTGACAATATCAGCTGTTTTACAGATAAAATATTTCATTCATGTAAAATATTTCAATACCCCATAATGACTGCTCTTCCAGATTACTTTTACTGATATCCTTGAATGCAACAATCAACTCAAATGACCACAGCATGACACAAATGCATGCTGCATTGCAATTCAGTGTTTTATTAACACAACTTACCTGCAACCCTTAGCAAATTTGCAAGTCCCAGGAGCTTAGCAGACTGCTTATAGTTCGTTGGCATCTGACCAAGGCAGTCCTTGATGACACTGAGTCGATCCGAACATAAACGCACTGTTGAAAGAAAAATGGGTGTTGGAGGCTGAAAAAATGAACCCCCTCCTGTATTCCTGGTTAAATAATGCAGACGCAGGAGGAGCACCAGGGATTATAAGAATGCGAATACAGTCTGAAAAGCAGACCAAAGTTACTTGCAGGCAGATCTCAATTATACCTACAAACAGAAAGTTAAAACAACACTACAGTATATCCAGCCCCAATCACTAGCAAGTCAGGCTAGGAAGGGAGGAAGAAGATGGAGATTAACCTAGAGTAAAAACTTATTTTCATTTCAGGTTTTCAGACTCAGTTTTTATGTTTATATGACTAGCCATATGCCCTTATATGGATTTTTTTTAAATATCATTTTTGCAACATTCTCATAAAATCCCCTTAAACAGACAATAACTTAAAATAATTAGTTATTTAATTATTAATAACTTTAATTTAATTAATTCAGCATGTTGCAAATAACTAATACTTCATGCAACATTTTAGTTTAGGCTGGACAGGACACATCACAAACTGAATGAACAGTCAGGCAAAATTTTCAGGCTGTTTTAATTTACATAAATATTTTCTGAGCAAGTTGAGGGACAGCCTGCAAAGCACAATATCCTGAGAAGCTCATAATTAGTACCATGTTTCACAAAATATTTTACCAAGAATTAAACAAACCTGAATTGTATAATTTAATATCATGAACCTTCGCAATTGGATAACTTCAGACTGTTGCTTTAAGAAGGTAACATTTTCATGCCATGCAAGTTCTCAGAACACAGAGGAACAGCCACTTAACACTCAGCAAGACATCAATGTCTGCATTAGCATATTGAGCTTAAAACATATGATATTAGCTCTCTCAGTAGCAGCAAAGAAACACTCACATAATGAAAACTCTTACTAAGTTCTGGAAATCGAATTAAACAAATTAAGAATGGAGAAGCAGGAAAAGGTCACAGTTTTAGTTGATTTTTAATATTCTATCACATACATGTATTAGTACACAGCAGTAAAATATTTTCATTCACCAACAGTATAAGCAAGACTTTTTTGAAATATCTAACATGACTGAAAGTAATCTGAAATAATACCATGGATCAAACACCTTCAATAGACATGGACTTCTCTTCACCTCTTACGTTAATAAGTAGTCTCCAAACCAGCCTTTCTTACAATACATCGTAACAGTAGTTCACAACCTTAACTGCTGAGTTTGCTAAAATTACAAGACAGGGGGAAGCTCTACAGAAAACTAAACATAAAAGTGCAAGTAAAAGTCTATTGCTAATTCTTATTGTGAAAATAAATGATCCTTAACGTTATTTTAATGAAATTCTATCAAAGTAATTGACCATTTAAAGGCTTTCATTAAAACTTTAAAAAATAATTTTAATCTTATTAGATTAATTTGATTTACATGAAAGATACTGAAGAAGGGATAAGTCAAGATGATTAATAATATTACAGGCATGATTTCACACATGCTAATTAATTTAGCTCAGTTGTATTACACTTACTGCTAATGCAATATTATATTTCCATTTTCTGTTTGTTTGTTTTTAAAATCTACCTTCACATCTACACTAAAGAAGATGAAGAAAATAAAGTTAGGTACTTTTAGAATATTTTCAGTATCAGTGCTCATGCAGTTTCCCATAGCTGCCCACATACCATACATTCAAGCTTCACTGAATGCCAGGTAGATGAGCTCTCTTTTATTTCTTTCACTTCAAAAAGTGGGGTAGCTTGGCACAGTAAAATATACTGCAATATACTCCATTTTCCACTTTATGTCATTGTCCATAATCATCCTTTCTTTCCAACTTCTGTCCAACAACTTTCTGTAGCACTGGAGTCAGAGCTCCAAAACAGATTTAAAGTTTTAAACAAGTTATTAGAAGAAATACCGTGTAAAAGGTCACTTCCATTCCCACTGGGTTATACATACTTCAAAGTGAAACAGCCTAGTGGAGACATGAAAACCGCCTATGCATGAAATACCTCTCTCCCACCCATTATTTCAAAGCTCTTGAGCAAGTGTAGACTACTTTGCAAATAAAAGGTGAGCCCAAAGTACTTCTGCTGAAGTTACCAAGAGCTTTAGATACTCAGTACCTTAATTACTAAAAAGTCCTACAAAAAATAAATCCCAAAACACAGATTCCATATGCAGACGTCTTCATTATTTCAGATAAACTGAAAAACATTTTTTTAAAGATCATTTTTTAAAAAATCCATTTTTTGGTATGTGTCTGTAAAGCTCTTTGAGGCTGGGAACTAAGCCTTTAGTTTATTCATGCAACAGCAAACTATGCATTATGCATATTTATGTATGTGATTCAAGTAATCATATAAAGAATAAATATATGCAGTACCTTGCAATGGTAATATTTTCACCCCAAATTCTTCAAGGTAGCCAAGAGCACGAATGAGATCTAGTTCCTCCTGAATAGCACTTGGACAGTCTACAATAAGTTGCAGACAGCACCTAAATAGGAAGGAAACAATTTTTGCTAAAGATTGATGAATAAATTCAAAGTTTAATTTTGTGGAAAAAGTTTACCCGTGAGTCAAAAAAACCCAACCCAAACAAAAACAACAAAAGAAAAACTAAAACTAAATCTACTGTGTTTACGAAATGTCAGAAGTGTTACTAGTCCTATAACACATATTGTGTTTGGCATTATTTCTCTGTTATGGCCAGCTAAACACTTTAACCAAATTCTATTCTTGAACTGCCGCAATCTTCTTCATCTAGTTATGATAAAAACATCACCCAAACCCTCTCAAATTTAGATGTGAAATTAATTTAATGAAAGACACTGAAGATATATGTACTTAAGCATGTAATTATTTAGGGAAATATTTCTCATATCACTACCACGATTTGCTGTTGCCATTTACTAGAAGGTAAAAACAATCTCTTCAAGGATGAATACCCACACTGCAACTTCCAAGGGTGCTGTACACCTGAATTCCTTTCTGAAGATTTATTTGGCTTATTTCTTAATAGAAGAAACAGAGACAGATAGCCTTAAATGGACTATCAGAATTGGGAAAGATCAATGTAAGAAAAGAAATTACCAAATCAGTAAAACGTTAATTTCTATCATGCTATTAACTGGTGCCTGGTGCCCACAATTGTGGTTCAATGCCATAACGTGGAAAAGGTTCTTATGCACAGAGAGCTGTGGATATTGCATATTTCTTTTTCTTCAACCTGAATTCTGTAAGAGATCATTCCAGCAACCAGAGACAGCAATAGTGTACATGTACACAAAGCAAGGTGGGAAAAAACCCCATACCCAAAAAACAACCAAAAAAAATTTTACAGAAACCAAAGATACTATTTCCTCTTACCATATAATTTTACACTGAGAGAAACCCACATAAGATTCACCCCCTGTTACAAGGAAAACAAAACTTAAGTTTCAATTAAAAGAGCAATATGTATGTATGTATACGATAACTGTAAATATACCTGGCCAAATCCATACAGCTATCAGTCAAACTTGTTGAGGAATTGAAATATTCTCTGCCAGCAGCCAACACCAGTTCAATACTTCTCGCGTAGCTGACTCGGTACTCGGGTTTCCCTTTTGATGAACTTGGTAAATCCACTGACCAAATACTGCAATGCATCATTTGCCCAGCCAAGTGGATATTGTTTATACTGCTTGAGCATAAAAGACTTTCTGTAAATATCTAAAACAAAGAACAGTAATTCAATAATCTGCAGCAGCAGCTTCAAGGACACTTATCTGCATTGTATGGAACCAACCCCTTTGAATAAAAGGGTCTTTGAAGTAAAAAAAAAAAATATATTTGGTCCCAGCAGCAAAATGTAACTTCTACCAAGGACAGAATTTCCACAATTTCTTCAAGTAAAGATAAAATTAACTACTAGCTACTTGTTTCTACTTCCTGCAGAAAAAAACCCCAACTTATTAACTGTCTTTTTACAGTATGACTTAAGAGATCAGAAATTTTTTATACTTATATCCTGAGGTGCTGATAGGATGTAAGAATCTGAAAAGGCAGTTCAGTATTAAGAACTTAAAACCAACAACACATGAGAAGAAATTCTGTATTCCTGAAGAAACTAAAAATATTTAGTTGAACATATGAGGTGTTTTAAGTTTCAATCTTAAATCTAACACAAAACATGTCACTGTTATTTTGCCCACTTTAAGACACTCAAAATAATTTAAGTTCTTTTTAAAAATTTGCATTTAATTGTTTCAGAAAATATCACATTCAGAAAATGGCCTTTATCAAAGACTTTAAATTTCATAAAGAATTAAACAGAATCAATGAATCATAGAACTGTGCAGGTTGGAAGGGACCTCTAAAGATCATCTGCTCTGACCTTTTGTGGGAAAGGAGGCATTAGATGAGATAATCTAGCACCCTGCCCAATTGTATCTTGAAATTAAAGTATTTCTTCACTAGGAAGTCACTTCACAGTCTAATAGCCATCCTTTGCAAATATCAGTGACACAGGTTTGAGGTTTATGCATTTTTTCCTTCAATGAAATTAGATACCTCATCTCACATTATTTTACTTCAAGTAAAATAGCAGTAGAAAGGCATAATCCTTTAATGATCTTGGATAATATTATCATACCATACTTCATGTTTAAGAAATGCTTGGCTGAAGACAACATTTATATAAAACACTGTTTATTGTCATTAGTTTTAAATGTTTATTATTAAACACATCTGTATGTAGAATCACAAAGTCTCACAAAGCTGAAACAATTTGAAAAAAAAAATAATTCTAGTGAAAGATATGTAGGGATATTTCTTACAGGAGCTTCTGATGAAATTAATTACCACAGAAAGTTTCTGATTTGAATGAAAATACCACAAAATTGCCAGTAGACAAGCAAGCAATGTGATACATGAAAAGGTGTTTATATGGGTGAGCAAGGGTATGAAATAAGAATTTGTAGCTTACTTGGAAGATAATTCAGTAAGAAACTCACCTCATAGCAAGTATCCAAATGTAAGCACGTATATACTTTCTGCTGCATGTCTAACATATCCTGGAGCAATTCCTTCCAGTGGGTCTCACTGACTGATGGTTGCCTACAAGCATTTTTAAAAATTAAGTATTCTCTTCCTCAACAAATTTAAAGGAGTAGATAACACTACAGTTCCACCTCCAAAAATATGCATTCTCAAATGCTATTTTAATCTATAATTGCACTTTTAACCAAAAGTCATTTTAGGACAGAATGCTTTTATTATTAAACATTAAAATTTTGCCTGAAGGATAAAATTGTTTGATGACAACAATGTAGGACCCAAGGTGTTTTCTTCTTTTTGTTTGCTTAAATCCCTGTTTTATCCCACAGAAATCTCTATCAAGATCCCCCAAGTAGGTTTTAATAACTTCCAACTTTCTGATGTACTACTCGAAGTGCTGTCCTTCCTGCTGATCCAAGAACAGCTGGGTAAAACAAGTTTGTAACAGCAACTGAGAATCATTAAAATGCTGTTCATTGCAGGCAATCTCAAAGGACTACTAAACTGCATGCAATCATAGGCAAAAAGAGCTCAAAGTTTATTTTGTTCCTTAAATTGGAATTGTATTCTCTGGATCCATGGATCTCTGTTTACTCACAAAGTTTTCTATATACCTTCATGAGCTCTCTTAAGACTTTTACTAGTAAAAACACTATGGAGGTTTTTTGGCATTATCTTGAGCCTTTCAGACTAAAAAAAAAAGACTTGAAGCTACACAAGCTAGTCCAGTTAACAGCAATTTTCTCATGTGACATTAGCTTTCATTTTGGCAAAGTAAAGGGTCTCTATAGAAAGTGAAATATCAACATTTTTCCTACAGAGGCATTGACCTGGTCTTCCTAAAGAAAGGGCTTTACAAGTCAAAAAGCTTTCAGCATGCCCAAGCTACCCTACCATCACCAATAAAACCTGTGCATGTTTACTTTTACTAATAAGAAAAACCCACACAACCCACGGTGATAGCTTTTTTTCCCCAAGGTTCAATCTTTTTATCTGCTTATGCCAAGAACCATATAATAATTCATCTATAGTCAGAAGACTAGTTAATGAGGTAGTTATTAAACAGGAAAATTAAAAAAAATTATACTGAAAATATAAGGAGTAGAATCAATACATAAAATCAATAAATTACCCTATTACAAGAGCTCCTAAGAAAACAGACCAAAAAAAAAAATAAAGCATTTCTTTACAAATCTTACACTCTCAATAAAATTGAATAGGTCATAAAGGACCTAATTTACCATATGTTAGCTTTTACTGTTCATAATCTTGCAGTGTTTTGCAGCCAGTATGCCTTTTAGGCTTGTTTAGTTGAACAAAAACAAATTTAAACAGGTTTGAAACAAGATGGCATTTTTTCTGAACGTGGAGAATGCAGCCAAACCACTAATCATGTTAATTATCAGTTTAACAAATGTGGTTTATGTACACCGTGTTCCATTTAAATACTATAGTTCCCTGCTGCAACAAAGCAGGCAGGTAGACTCTTACTGTCCTTTCCCTCTTATCTCCCATCCTCCTTTGAATACTAACTTGCGACCTGTGTGCCTTGTCAGCCTAATCATCAGCTTCCGTGCCTCCTCCGCATCGTCCTTTGTGTCTTTCACAAAGGAAACAGGCTTCTGCAGTCCATGTTTCTCCAACAGCTCTGACACACTGTAAATGAATAGCCAACACTTTAATTCTGCAGCAGTCTTAACGCTGCCTCAGACAACGTACTACAAATGTAAACAGCCTCCAAAAGTCTGTAAAACTATGGATTAGCCAGAGCAATTTTATTTACTCAAAAAAAAAGATTAATAATGTAGGGTAAATGCATATCACCAATAAACTGACAACAGTTTTTAGTTTTTGAACCTTCAAAACATTAGAGTATCAAGATCAAAACAAATTCCCCAGATATTTCATTTCAGATACCCTCCCCCTCAAAAAATGTTTTATAATATTTAAATAGCTAAAACCATTCAAAACATCTAAGTTCTGAAAATAAAAAATACATACAAATTATCTTGTCGACAACAATAAAAACAAGATAAATATTCTTGCTGATTTCTTGTCACAAAAAAGGCCTTGGCTATGCCAAGTGACTTCTGTAAAAATACATTACTTATTTTAGCAAAATCAAATACCTAAGAATTTGTTCCAGTTCATCCACTTGATCATGAAGAGTGTTCGTTTCATCTGTTTCAGGCCTGCAAAGATATTATAAAATTAATATTAAATACATACTTTCCCCAGGCAGCGCTACTGGCTGGGGACAGAGTGGCTGGAGAGCTGCCTGGCAGAAA
>BJBW01005137.1:1258-27201 GCA_004320125.1 Scolopax mira
GAGCCGAGCCCAGCCTGAACGGGGCCGAACCCAGCGGGACGGAGCGGGCAGCGACCGGTGACGGCGGCTCCGGGCCCGGTGGGGCGGCAGGGCGAGGTAAGGCGCGGCACGGCCGGGCCTGGGCCTGGCTGACGGGCCGGCAGCGGCGGGGGGGGGGTTGGGAGAGGGTGTCTGGGCGGACAACGGGGACCCCGGGTGGCGGGGTGGGGAGGGGGAGAGGTGCAGGGGGTTGGCGACCCCTCGAGGGACAGTGGGGACAAGGTGGGGGGGGTTGTGATGCTCCCTGGGGAAATGGGGGCTGTAGCCCCCAAAGGGATGGGGTTGGGGGGGGGGTTATGCTGCTTTTCGGGGGGCAGGAGTTGGGGGTCCCCAAAGGGACACGGATGGCAAGGCTGAGCAAGGGGTGCAGCGCTTCGTGGGTGCTGGAAATAGTTGGGGATGGGGTGATGGGTGGCAGGGGCATCCCCAGGTGGTGACTCTCCCTGGGGGTGCAGATGGGCTGAGGACCCTGGAGGTGAGATGTTTTTTGGGGTGCAGGGGTTTCTCTTTAGGGATATGGATGTGTTGGGTGCGCACTGGGGATGGCTGGGGGGCACCCCATATCCCTCTGCCCTCTGCTGTGGGGAGACAGACTCGGATGGTGGCAGTGAGCCATCCCTTTTGGGCTCCCAGTAGACTGGTAAGGACAGGACGGCGATGAGCCCCCAGCAGACACTGGTGCTTTGTGGGGTGCGGGTGGGAGATGAGGCTGAGATAACAGCCCCGAAGCCCCTCTCTCTGCTGTGCTGACCCCCAGAGTAGGCTGCAGAGGGGGGCTCTGCGGCTCCTGCTTTGGCTGGTGAGATTTCAAACCCTGCGGGTGTTGCGTGGGGGAAGGAGAGGGGCAAGGCTTGGCAGCCGGACTGGCTTGTCTTTTGGGAGTGTTTTCTGCTTCTCCTTCCCAGTTTTGGGAGGCTTGTCCCTAGGGATGGCCAAGCTGTGCCACATGGGAGGCTGGTGGGGAGGGGTCAGGCCATGGTTTGAAGGGAGCAAGTAGCTTTCAGAGGACTCTGGGTTCATTCACTGCCTCTGGAGCAGAGGAGATTTCAGGCTGTAGGTGCTTCTTGGCTTGCTTGCAGGGGGGGTCACTTGGGGGCTGACAGGGTTTGGGGGTGTCTCAGCTTGATGGCAAAGCCCGAGGGCCATCTCATGGGGTGCAGGCACTTGTGCCTCATCTGGTTTCTCTGTTCTGGCATAGGGGTTCATCTTTGGCAGGAGCTCGGGGACATCTCAACGGGGGGGGAAATTTGGGGACAGGAACACATAGTGCTTGTGTCTCAACACACAACATCCTTGCTCTGTCCCTCTCTGCCAGTGTGGTGTCACATGATGCCACCCCTGCATCCCACCTGCCTGCCCTCTGCCCCAGGGACTCACCCTGGCAACATGTGTGGGAGAGATGGTGGCTTTTGGAGACAGAAGTTGGGCAGCTTTTAGGGGAGCCATCAATCCTTGGTGATGGCTGGGGATGGGGAGCGGGGGCTGTGCCAGGCAGGTGGAGGGGCACAGGGCTCTTGGTTGGTTTCAAAATGGTGCTTCCCCCCAACTCCTGCAAAAGATCTCCTGCCCAGATGGCTGGATCTAGCAGTGGGTAGATAGATGGCAGCAGGTCCTGGGGGCTGCTGGAGGAGGCGGGGAGCGGAGGGCACCCATCCCATATTTCTGGGCAGGGGGAGCCTGTGGAGTGCATGTTACACCATGGGTTTAGCTCTGGTTGCTGGGGGTCTGCTGGCTGGGGGAGTCCCCGATCCTGAAAGCCCTTCCTCCTCCTCCCCAGTCCTGTTTTCCCGACCAGGTGGCCCGTGGCTTATATAATGTGCTCAAACCCCGGAATAGCTCCTCCCGTTACACAACCACCCAGCCAGCCACGGGGGCATGGGGGGGATCCCTGGCTGGATGCTCCCCCTGTGCCAGCCATCACCCCCCTACCTGCAGCATTCGACCCTGGGGGTCATTTGCTGGGGTTGTGTCCCCATTGGGGAAGGTGACCCCATTGTGACACTCTTCCCCCCCATTCCTCTGTGTGTTCAAAAATTGCTATGATTATTATTATTGTTATTATTATTATTTTCCCCTCCTCCCCCTTCAGAAGTGGCAGTGGGCCATAGTGCTGCCTGTTCCTCCTCCTGACTCCTTGCCCAGCAGAACAAATGGCCCCAAGGATGTAAAACCTTGCGATGGGGAGGGCTAGCTCTTTCCCCCCCACTCTGTCCTCACCCATTATTTAAGCACCTCAGGGTTGGGAAAGGTCTGTCAGGGCAGGGAGTCCCCAAGCCCTGCCTGGTGGGGCTGCCTGCAGGTCCCTTGGCTGCCAGTGAGCAGCTGCTGGTGGCCACAGTGCCCCAAGGGGCTGAGGAGAGTGTGGCTGGGGGTGTGGGGCTGGTGGTCCCATAGGGGTATCCATCACCCAGACCTGGTGCCCACCATTCCAGCATCAAGGGGGGTTTCCTGCTATCTCTTGGTGGTGTTTGTCTTCCTTTCCCTCATCCCTGCCTTGGGAATGGGATCACTGCAGAGGCCCCAGTGTCCCCAGGGGGGTGGTTCCTATCTTGGTGGGACCCTCTTCCCATCATCTCTCATCCATCTGGAGCTGAGAATGGGGTTTGCTGCATCTCACTCTACAGCCAAGGGGTTCAGGCTTGGGGGGGCCCTTCAGCCATGGTGTTTTGGGGACAGGAACAAAGCCTGTCTCCTCACCCTCTATCTCTCCTTTTTCTCCAGAACATCTCCCAGGGGAGCTGATGGATCCCCACTGCCCACACCCCTGTGTGGTGTCTGGCCAACTGGGGGGGCTAGTCCCCCCACCCCTGGCTCCCCCATCCCTACGTCCTCGAGCTGGGAAGGAGCCTGGTTGCTTAGCAACTGTTTAGCTTTTCCACCAGCCTCCTCATCTATTTAAAATATATATATCTATCTATGCACAGACGTAGGTATGCAGAAGCAGCAGCAAGCCCTCGCCCAGCTCACGACCCCCCTCTTCTCCCCCAGCCCTCCCCCCTGCCAGCCAGCATCCATATATTCTTTATTAATTGCTTTAAAGTCTATAAGGCATCAAATTTTGGGCAGGCAGCTGGAGCAGAGGATGCTCCAGGCTTGGGGGAGGGAAAATATGGATGGAGGAGCTGGGAGGGGTGTAATCAACCCCTTCCTTCTGCCCCTTCCTGTGGGCTCGGGCTGGGAGGCAGCGCTAATGAGCCCCAGACCAGCTACCCTTTCAAAGTCAATTTTGCCTTTCTTTCTTTTTTTTTTTTTTTTTTCCTCCTTCTCGGAGGTCTGACTCATGATTTTTGGCACTCGGGAGCTGGTGAAAGGCAGCTCTAGAGAAGGTTGGCCCAATTAACGGCAGCAGCCCTGGACTTTTCCTCCTTGTGATTCTGGCCAGGTGTTCAGAGGAGGCTGGCTGCCTTGCTGTGATGTTCTGGTGGGGTTTTGTGTCAGGGAAAAAAAAAAAACCCACAACCTTCTCCCAGCTATCCCCTCGGCACGGGCAGGGAGCAGCCTGGGACAGGGCTGTAAATGCTTTGGGGCCAGGGTTATGATTTCGGTAGGTGGTGGTATGCCCTGATGAGACCCCTGATGGGCAGGGGAACCACAGGGGCCACCCCTGTAAGCCTCTTTGGTGGGGCTGGAGGGTCCTCTCCTCAACTGGGTTGTCCTCTGTTTGTTGGGGCTGAGCTCTGGCACGCTCGGTGCATGAGTGGTGTGTGGAGATGCCACCCTGGGCTCACTGCCCACATCCCATGCCCACATCCCCAGCACACAGGCGCTCACCGTTGCCCTGTCTGGTGCAGCTGGATGTGGGGAGAATTAATTGAGCACCTGCCGGAGGTGGCTTTAATTAGAGCTGAGGTGGAGGGGGGAGGATGCCCAGGCACCGCTGCAGCCTTTCTCTGCCCAGGGGGGTGATGCCAGGATTGCCTCCAGGCACTGCCAACCCCCTGCTGCCATCCCATTCCCACTGGGAAAACGGCTTCGTCTGCATTACGGCACGGCGGGGCCCTGCGGCGGCAGTGGGCAGGAGTGATGGGCAGCTGCCTCTAGCACAGCCCCGTGCCCGGGGTGCCATGGGCATGGCCGAGGAGCTGAGCTGTGCCCATGGAGGGATTTGAGCAGAGTCAGCTGGGAAGGGGTTAGTTTCTAGGCTGGAAAATAAAACGGTAAAAGCAGTTTGGTGAAATAACACTTCTTTTACCCCTTTTCCTTGTTTTCTTCTTTTCCTTTGGGCTGGAGGTCCTGAATCCCTGAGTTTCCCTTCAGTGCCCAGGGCTGGGACATGGGGACAGCTGTGTCCTGGGTGGTTCCTGGGAGTTCCAGCCCGTAGGGAGGGAACTTGGTGCAAAGCTTGGCTGGAAACCAGCAGCCTCAAAGCCCAGCAGGATGGTGGTGCTGGTCCTTGCACCCCACACTGGTGGGGTCTGTGGTGGCTGTGTGACAAGGGCACAGCATGGTGTGTCTGTCTTTCTGTCTGTCCTGGCTCCCACCAGGCTGGCAAAGGTTGTGCTGGGGTCCTCCCCTCTGTTTGGGGTAAGGCGTGGGATGGGGATGGAGGAGGAAGATGGGGATGATGATGGAGGATGGAGATAGAGGAATGGGGAAGAGGGAGATGGAGAATAAAGATGGAGGTTGGAGATGGAGGATGGGGATGAGAATGGAGGTTGGAGATGGAAGATGGGTATATGTATGAAGGATAGATATGGAGGATGGGGATGAGAATGAAGATGGGGATGGAGGATGAGGATGGAGCTTGGAGATGGGGCAGCTCTGAACATTTCCAAAAGCTCTAATCCAGGAAGCAGAAAGCACCTGTGAGCTGAAAAGTCCCACTGTGCCATATGGAGCACCAGTGAGGAAGACCAGGATCCCAAAACACGTGGTTGAATGGCTTGGCACAACAGGAAGGAAGGGATTTGCTTGTGAGTTTTCGGTGGTACCGGGGGAGGCTGAGCCCTCCTGGGTGGCACTGCTGGGATTCGGGTGGTGGGGACAGATGCCAATGATTGTCCCCAGCTGCATCCTGCAGCCTTTAGGAGTCCGTGGGGACACGGAGAGGTGCTCACCCCAAGATGCCTCCTCTCCCTCTCAGCAAAGCGGCCAGGCAGCAGGCTGCCAGGGCTTGATGATTTGTAGGTAATTACTGCAGATAATTAAATATTTAACCATCATCTCTATTATCGGGGGTAGCGATGAGCCAGGCAGGAAGCCGCTGCCAGTCGGGCAAGGCCGTGTTGCCATTACTGTTGGGTTTGGTGCCAGGTTTGGTGCCAGATCCGGGTGGTCCCCTCATGGTGGCCAATGGATGGAGGCCGCGGTGGTGACAGCCACCCTGTCACCCTGAGCTGTCCCTTGTGAGTGCAGGGCTGCCCCTGTGCAGGGTGCCACTGGGGGTCTCCTTTGGGGACAGAGAGGGCAGAGACCCAACCTGAGGGTCAGGGACTTGTCCCCGTTGTCACCAGAGATGTAGGACTGGCTCTGTTTTCCACCCAGGGCTTTGCTATTGATAGTGGGAGGGGGTTTGTGGGTGGTTTTTCCTCTTCCTTTGTTTTCCTGGCTGAGCCGTGGCTGAGGCAGGGTGTCTGGGTGTCCTCTCTCACAGAGGATATTGTGCACGGCTGAGGGGACACCAGAACAGTCTTGTGTCCTTCTCTGGGTTAGTTCCACCTGGGTGGAAGAGGGGTATCTCCAACTGCATCCCTTTTACGGAGATGGGAAGTGTTTCCTGGTGGGATCTGCACACTTCCCCCACCATGCAGCCCTTACCCAGCTACCCATTTATCTCACCTGCTTCCTCCATCTACCTGCCCAGCTGGATACCCCACACGCTCTCAAGCTTTCACAGCAATGAATTTACCTACTTCCGGGATCAAGATAAAATTAATTCCCACTGGGGAAAAGCGAGCCGAGGCTGCTGTGGAAAGCATCCTCTCCTTCCCCCTCTCCTTTTCTGAGCCCCTCAGTGGGTGAAGGCTTCCCCGTGGGGAACTTTCCCCATTCCCAAATTGCCTTCCCAGCTTTTGCCTTTATGCCCCGATGGGAGAAAGAGGAAGAGGAGCCCACAAACTAGGCTTTTCTGCAGCATCTCTCCTGTCTGGGGACTCCCTGGGACATGGAGGGGGCTGAGGTCAGGGCTCCCCCCTGGGCAGGGAGGGCTGAGCAGGGCAGCTCCTTGTTGCGGGTGTCATGGGGCTTGAAATGTGGCTGCTGCAGGCAAGGGGGGGCTGATGGACCTTCTGGTTGCTCTAACAGGGACAAGCATCCATGACGTGCAGAGCCCCTGCTGGCTCCTGCTCCACCGGCAGCATCTCCTGCTGCTCATGCCCCTGCAGAAATAAAGGCTGCTGGCTCCTCTCTGCATGGTAATAATGTGGGGGGAAAAAAAAAGGAATTAAAAGGAATTAAAAATTGTAATTAAACAGTCAGCTGCTGTCCTCCCTGGGCAGGCTCATCAGGAGATAGGTGAGTGTGTGAGGTAGCCAGTGGCAATGGGAAAGCTGGGGTTGTCCCTCAGGGATGTCACAGGGTGTAAGATGCCTTCACAGAATCACATGGGGTTGGAAGGGACCTCCGGAGATCATCTAATCCAACTCCCTGCCAGAGCAGGTCCACCCAGAGCAGGTTGCACAGGAACATGTCCAGGTGGGTTTTGAATGTCTCCAGAGAAGGAGACTCCACCACCTCTCTGGACAACCTGTTTCAGGGCTCTGCCACCCTCAAAAGAAAGAAGTTCCTCCTCATGTTTAGGTGGAACTTCTTACATTCAAGTTTGTGCCCATTTCCTCTTGTCCTGTCCCTGGGCACCACTGAAAAAAGACCAGCCCCATCCTCCTGACACCCAACCTTTAAGTATTTATAGGCGTTGATCAGATCCCGCCCTCAGCCTTCTCTTCTCCAGACTAAAAAGAACCAAGTCCCTCAGCCTCTCCTCATAAGGGAGGTGCTCCAGGCCCCTCGTCATCTTTGTAGCCTTCTGCTGTCCCCTCTCCAGTAGTTGTCTGAAAACAGTGCAAATCAGTCCATGGTCCATCTGTCCTGCCTTAACAGCCATGCTGAGCTGAGGGATCCCTCCTTCCCTGGACCAGCATTTGGCCCTTGTCCTCCTTGGGCCAAATCTGCAGCGGATTTCCAGTGGGAGCATCCTGTGCTGGTGTGTTGGGCAGGGGAGATGGAGGGGAATTCTGGGATGGGGAGATCGAGGAATGGGTGCTCACCCACACGCCGATGGCCTGAGGTCACTGAGACAGGGTTGTGTCTGTCTGGATGATCGAGGAGATTTGGGAGCATCTCTTGCCCCAAGCTTGGGGAGCATCAGCCTGAGCCTCAGTGTGCCAGAGCTGCTCGGGCAACACTTGTCCTCTTCTGAGGGGCTATTTTTGGAGCCAAGTGAGGGCACATTGACTGTGGTGGCAGGAGAAGGAGGCAGGGACATGTGAAGGTGAAAGAGCTGTGAGAAGGCGGGTGGGCAGCAGCTTCTCCTCCCCTTGCAGCTGGCACCCCGCCATTGCCGGCAGATGCGACAGGGCATCAGCAGGAGTTTGCTGGCTGGACCAGACATCAGGATGTCCCCTCCCATGGCTGCATCCTCACCAGACAGTGCAGCTGGGGGATGCCAGGGCATGTCTGAGGTCTTTGGGTTATGGTTGGTCAATAGCCCTTGCTGGATGGGGACTGTGTCTGGGGGTGTCCCCAGGTGGCTGTGAGGATGGATGCCTATCCCTCCTGCACTGGCTGACAGGGGGTTCAGAGGGACCTGTCCCACTGCTACCTATGCCTCCAGGTGCCACAGGCCCACGATTTTCCAAGCTTTCCCTGGTACAAGGCTGGCACAGAGCATCCTCCTCTGTCTCCCACGAGCCAGCCCTGGCAGCATGGTGTTGGGAATAGCCCCAGCCTTGCTTTGCAGATGGGGAAACTGAGGCAAGAGGCAGGAAGGGTGCTGGCAGAAGACCCAGATCTCTCAGTCACCATCCCCATCAACCTGCTGAGAGGGACTGACTCCCAGTTCTTTCTCTCCCTCCCAGGCACTGCTGGTGGTGAGGCCACCCACGCCAGCATGGCTCTCTACAACAACGGGGCCGACGTGCCTTCCCCCCCGGAAACCTCCAATGGCTTCTCACAGCCTAGTGCCTCGGGTACGTGGCACAAGGGCGAGGAGGAGGTGCGTCTGGTGGAGCCCAACCTGGTGAAGAAGGCTCACCGGGAAATCCTGGACCACGAGCGCAAGAGGCGGGTGGAGCTGAAGTGCATGGAGCTGCAGGAGATGATGGAGGAGCAGGGGTGAGTGGCCGGGGATTGGGGATGGGCTGGAGATGGACCCCATTTTGGATTTGGACTTGGATTTGGATGGATTTGGAGATGGACCCCATCTGGATACTTTTGACCCTCTTGCAACTTGTTCTCTCCCTTTTTCTTCTCTAATAAAACGCAAACTTTGTTGTGGCAAATGTCCAAGGTTGGAAGCAAATCCATGTTTGGGTGAATTAGGCAGCTTTAGGGTAGAGTGGTGGCTTGATTTTTGAAGCTAAATGCCTCCAAGAAACTCAGACCTAGGTGCGCACCCACACACATGTTGGGGGCTCAATCTGGCCCCTCCATTTGAAAACTGGGGCTCCCAGCTCATCATGCCAGGAAAGTGGAGGCAGAAAGGCCATCAGCACTTCGCAGCCCATGCCCCACACACCTGGGGTGGGAGATGGTCCTTCTCTGTCTCTGGTGTTGGGGAGATGAAGGAGAGCTGGGGTTTAGTCCCAGAGAGGTTGTTTTGGTGGTTCAGTTTGTCCTGCCTTCCTTCTCTCTCCTAAGTTTTGGGGTGAGAGGTGTCCCCCCATCTTGCCGTGCACTTGGCTGTGCACTATAGCTGCTCCACAGCTTTTGCTCTGCCCTGGGGAAAAACCTGAGGGGAGCTGGAGAACATCCCTGCCTGGGTGGGCAGGAGGAGCTGGGGCGTCAGTGAAGAGACCCCCATCCCTGCCAGACCCATGGTGCCCCATAGCTCTGGCATCAGCCGAACAGCCCAATTCCCCTGACAGCTCCCTAAAACCTGATGGATGGAGCAAATTCTTCATCACAGGCGGGTAGAGCAGGATTGGTATAAGCTGGGGAGAAGGAAAATGGATTGAGGGAAGGCTTCGCCAAGGCTTTCATTAAGAGCGCAAGCGTGACCTAGAATTAAATTGTCTCACACAGACTGGAATAATGATTGTGCCTAATTTGTCGTTATGGAAATAAATAAGGCTGACCTGGTGCCTTGGGGAGCGTGGAGTCTCCTGTTGGGCTCCCACACCCTACCAGGGATCTTACTACTCGTAGTATCATTACTGCGATGGGTAATAGCAGTATCGCAATCGCTATTGTTGTTATTGCTGTAATTGCCTTTGCTATTATTAAGGCTATTAATAACGATGATGATGGTGATACACGGAAATGATAATATAATTACAGTAATAATCTTGGTCAACCTGGTTAATCCTCCGCCCGCTTTTCCCCTCTGTGCAGGGGGGTTGCATGGGAAGCGCTTTGCCCCCCTGAGGTTTCTGCCTGGACTGGGGGCCACATCCACGGCCTTGGGGGGAGTTGTCACCAAGGGCAGGACCCCTGGGATGGACGGATGTGACAGCAGAGGAGGTTTTGTGGGAACTTAAGCACTCCCTTGTTCCCTTAAATGCGGATGGCTCCTCCTGCCTGCGCTGTACCTGCCTGCTGCTCGCTCCGGGCAGCCTGTGCTGTTGTCCCTGCCTGCAGGCTGGATTTCTTGTTGGGAAAAGAAGTGTCAGCATTTTTTTTTTTCCTTTCCCAAACCCATTTTATGTGTTAAACGCAAAACCAAAATCCTTCCAATGGTGTTATAAGCAGCACTGGAGGGAAGGGGCTGGTGGGGTGCTCCTGTCCCTGTCACAGGATCGTAGTGGGGTTCCTCGCCTTGGCCTTGCCCCCTGCAGATTTGCTAACAGCCCAGCCATGGTGGCCCATCTGTCACCTCCTGTTTGGCCTTGTGTCCCCTCTCCAAGAGCATCGGCTGTGTTGGTAACATGCTGCAGCAAACGCTCATCTTCTCAGGCAGACATCTTCCCTCTTCCTGCTGCTTCTGGCTGGCTGATGGCCACGGGATGGCTGGGGCTGGTGGCTCCATCCTCCAGGATGGCCAAGCTCTGCCTGGCTGTCTGTCCTGCCATCGAGAGCACGGTACAGAGACACATTTGGGGGTGCTTCTCTGTTTTCAGGGAACCCTGAAAACAGGCAGGGTGCAAGGGAAGAGGAAGCAGCTGGGCTGCCTCCGTGCCTGGTCCTCCACCCTCCTCCTGCACAAGAGTCCTGACTGCCTGGGGAATTAATGAGAACCTTGCAGTGCAAATGAGCTTGTTAATATTAATTTCCCTCTCCTCACTGTTCCCCTTTGTAGGCACCATAGCGGGGTGGGTGCTGCCATGTGCCCCTCTGCACCCACGGGCACCAAGGGATACCCGTGGTACTGCAAGGGGTGTCAGGTTCTGCGAGGTGCTAAGGGGCTCAGCCAGGCTGTGACACCCAGTTTTTTGGGCTCGTTAGCAGCGATGCTGATGGGACATGATGGTGAGGAAGGGCTGTGACAGCCCCTATAGATGGTGTGGGTGAGGACAGACCCAAACCCCTTCTCTCCCAGGGTGGCAGCATGTTGGTGACAAGGGGTTCCTCTCCCTTAGCCCTGTCCCGAGGGAGGATGCTGAGAGCACTGCGGGTCCCTCCACTGCATCCCTCCGTTTGGATGTTTTTGGTCCAGAGGGATGTTCGGGTGCCCTTGTGCAGCCATGGGATGTGGCACAGGATCACCCACCCAGGGCTGCCACCCGTCCCTCCCTGGGGACACCTCAGGGATGGCTGGAGCGCCGTGGTTTGCCGTGGCTGTTCTCAAATGCCAGGGACAAAATGATTACAGTCTCTCATTAATTTCCCTGCAGCGGCCTGAGTCAGCGTTCGGTGTTAGCGCAGCGCTGGCTCGGCTGCTGGGGCCCCAGTGCAGCGTGGAGACCACTGAGGGAGGCTGATGGAGGCACCAGCCATGAACCCCAGCATCACCAGCAACGATGCTGGCACTGCCTGGGGGGGTTTGGTGGGAATGTGGCCCAAAAGCTGAGGCAGCAGAGCGGAGATGGCGACATCAAGGTCATCCTCTTTTACCCTTCCTGATGTCCGCTCCTCTGCCAAGCACTGCTGAGAGGGTGGTGGCAGGGGACCAAGCGGAGAGACCTCCTCTCCTCCAGGCCCTGATGACTGTCACCATGCCACCCCTCCTTCTGACTGGTCCCTCTGGACACATGTTGCTCCCAGAGGTACGAACATCTTCATCAGGTCCCTGGGGAACTCACGCTCCAGCCATGGCAGCCCTGACCCTGTCTTTGTCCATCCAGGTACTCTGAAGAGGAGATCCGGCAGAAAGTGGGGACCTTTCGGCAAATGTTGATGGAGAAGGAAGGCGTGCTCACCAGGGAGGACCAGCATGGGCGCCAAATGTAAGTGAAGCAGCTCCAAGATGGCCCTTCTGTGTGTCCTGCTCATTCCAGAGAGGCACTTTCCAGGTTGCCTCCGAGTATTGATGGGTGGGTGGATTGATATGGAAAAGGTTGGACAGATGGATGAATACAGAAAAGGTATATGGGGATGGATGGATGGATGGATAATTGCTTGGATGGATAATTGCTTGGATGGATGATTGGTTGGTTGGTTGTTCGGTTGGTTGGAGGCAAGGTTTGCCTCTCTGAGGCAGTATCCTACCTCTGGAGAGGTTAGAGGTTATCTTGCTGGTCTTCTGGAGACCTCAGGGTGCTGTACAGAGAGGCCAACATTGGAATGCTCCTGTCCCAGATAATGAAACCCAAGTGCAGAAGATATTGGTGCTTGGCTCACCCCACCAGCTGGTGGCAGAGACCAAGCTGCAGGTTTGCTGTGTCTCACCTCTGCCTGCTCCTGCCTCTTTGTGTCACCTTGTCTGCTCTTCCTGGGGCTGGAATCCTCCAGCCCTAGAGCTTCTGCCTCCAGCCTGGCAAGGGCACTGGTTTCCAGTTCTTGTTCTTAACCCATGATGCAGAGAATAGCCCTCCTGTCTCCCGGTGTGAACTTGGGGTAACTGAGCCCGGCTGGCAATGGCTCAGCAGGTTGGCTGCTGAAATATTAGTGTTAGCAATAATAATCATTAATAATAGTAATAATAATTTCTGTGGCAAGGGGCCCAGGATGGATAGGAGAACTTGAGGCTGTTTCTCACCTGGGTAAGCCCAGAGCCTGTGTCTCCATCAGGCTGGTGTGACACCAAGGACCTGCTCCTGCTTAGTACCTCTGCTTCCTAATCACTCCCCATGCTGCCTGGTCCCTGGGGGCTACTTCTGCCCACGTGGGGGCTTGGGGCTCAAGTTAGGTGTCCAAAGCATCCCAACTCCTGCTGGGGATGTGCCACTCTCTCTTCCTGCCCCACGCAGGACCGTCCCCAGCCTTGGGAGGGTCCACCTTGGCTGGATGATGATTTATCTACGCAATCCTTAATGGCCGAGGCAGCATGGCCAGCCCAGCACACACCATCCATCAGCCTGGAAACCAGGTCACCTGGGACAGGAATAGATGCTGCAGGTTCACTGAATATTAATGCTTCATTAGGGTCAGGAAATAGGGCGAGGGAGGAGGCAGGAAAGCCGCATCGGTGGGGAGAGCCTTCCTCTCACCACAAAACCAGCACACTGGGCAGGGAGGGCCCCAGGATGGGGCTCGTGGCCCTGGAGACACAAGAAGCATCCAGGGTCCTCCTCCAGGCAGGAAAAAAACAAGGCATGGGGAAAACAACCTGCCCAGGTCACTCTGGTGTGGAACATCAAGCCCAAGTGTTAACAAGTGACCTTTGCCCGTGGGGGCATGAGTCATCTTCAGGGCATCTTCCCCGGGCAGGCTCGTTAGGGCTGGTGCTGTAACAAGCACATAAGGAAGCTGAAGGTGCTTGAAGGTTACCCAGGCAGCCCTAGCTCTCACCTTTGCAGGCTTGCATTTGAAAAACAAAGGGTAATCATTAAAGATTAGCCCAGGGGCTATAAATAATAATGCTGAGCTGGAAGGAGCAGTCTCAAAGTGAAGGATTGTTCCGGGGACAGCAAAGCCAGAGGTGCTTGGAGGAGGCTGGTAAGGAACCGGGTCCAAAGGAGGTGGATCTTCAAGCAGTGGGGACCTGAGCTGCTGAAGTTCCTGCCAGAAGATGTCCTGCATGTAAAAATGTCTGCACTGATTGAAGAGGCTGGACAAGGGAGTTAAATAAACTTTAATTAAAGAGCCACAGCCCTTGTGGTGGCTGGGAGAGTGCTCAGGAAAACACCTCATAGGCTGGTCCTGCTCCAGCACCTCTCTGGAGTTTTACAGCTTGGTCTTTGGCTGCTGGGACTATAAGCCTGAACCAGCTGGTCTCGTTTCAAAGCAGATGTGGGAACTTAGCATCATCTGCAGAACTCCCCTGGGGAAACTGAGGCACCAAGCAGAGCTGTGACCACCTGAGTCCCTGGCTTGCTCTCTGCGCTCTTCCAGCTCCCGTCTCTGTGTGTGCACAGCCCGGTCCCCCAGGAGTAGCTGCTTGATGGACAGGCTGGTGGGATTGGAAGCAAACATGAGTGTGTGCTAGGAGGGGAGGGATAATTGGGGCAGTGCAAGCCCATCTTGAGCCGCTGAGCACAGCTAATGGGTGAGATGCTGGCAGCCGGCTCTGGCATGGAGCACAGAGAGTCCAAGAGGGAATTATTCCCACTCCCTCCTCTCTCTTCCTCTTTTCTCCCTCTTACCACAGTTGGGTGGGTGGTTGAAAGGCTGTTCCTGCCCTTGGGGCTCAGCCAAGGAGGGAGCCGCTTGGAGAGGACCCAGAAAGCCATGGCTGTGGCACAGAAGAGAGCCCAAGATCTGCTCGAGTGATCACCCCTGGTCAGGAGGAGGATGCCTCGCTTGTTGTTTTGGTCCAAACCAATTTTAATTGGGTTAAAGAGCCCAGGGCCTGTCTGTAGCCAGGGATGCCAACGTGTGCTGCTCTCGGATCTGCTGTCTGGGACAGGGAGCACCCCTTCTCTCGACTGGAGGCACTGGCAGGGCTACCAAGGGACCAGTGCCACAGGGGCTGCTCTTCACCATCATCCCCAGCCACACACCTCTGGGCTGGGAAAAGTGGAGGAACCCACACTGGGTTTCTGAGGGCAAATCTCCCTTGGGAAGTGGTGCCCAGGCACGGCCCCATCCATTAAGGTTCCCTCCAGGACACCTGGATGGCCCTGTCCCTCCCAGGGTGAGATGTCCTACATCCCCAAAGAGCAAACAGGAGGCCCCCAGGGGAGTTTGATGCTGCTCCTGGCGCTGAAGGCAGAGGAGGTCCGGGGAGGTGGGGGATGGCAGGGAGAGGCTGGTCAGGGACTCCTGGGATCCCTCCTGTCTGCCAGGTCCAGCTGCCAGGCCTCTGCTCGCAGCCCTGGTAGTCAATAGCAACCTCCAACTGGTTTCCTTGGCAGCAGGAAAAATTAATGCTGATGAAGTCACTCAGGAGGAAGAGGAGACACTGATAGCTCCAGGCCTGATGTCCCCTCCACCCCACCTCACCTGGGCCAGGGGGGACATCACCCATCACCTGCCTGAAGCTCGGGTGCTGAGCTAGCAGCACGCTAGCAAAGCCAGGATCATCCAAGGCAGCTCCTCCCAGCAGATGGATAATCCCCCAAATCTCCCAAGCCTCCTGCCACCTCCTCTCGCCCTAATCCAACCCCACCACCTACCTGAGCTGACCCCAGCCCCCGCTCCACCCCCTTGGGCAATGCCAAAAGGGGCTCTAAATGATGTTGAGCCTGGGGAGATGGTGACCTGAGCCCCAGGGTTTCCCCTGTGCCAGCCTGGTGGGGATTTACTGCAAGGACAGGAGCCTCAGAAAGACCCCCACCAGGGATCTTTGCTGCCTGTGGACCTCAAGTGATGTGACCAAGGTCCCCTGGGGATGCTGTGGCAGAGGAGATGTCCCCCAGTTTCCGGGGGTGCCCCGGGCTTCCCCCCAGCATCTCTGGTGGGAGCCGGGGAACAGGGAGCCCCAAATTAATCTTGTGCTTCCTCCTTTGGCAGCGTAATCGAGAACCACCACGGGGAGGACGGGGAGGAGTACATGGTGGAGTACCCCGACTATGGCGAGGGCTGCCTGCTGCAGTGCGACTGCTTGGCCGAGTGCTACCGTGAGGACAGCGGCCACCGCGAATATAGGTCAGGCTGGATCCACAGAGGGGGCTTTGGGGAGCACAGGGTGTGGGAGGGGTCTCCCCCAACTGCCAGGTCCCCACTGGGGGACACGGAGGCCAGGAGAACCCCCATCCCCAAGTGGTTGCTCCTTCCCCCACTCCATTCCACTGTGACCCTGTCTGCTTTCTCCTCACAGGCTGAAAAGACGCTCAAGCAGCTCCACCTCTCCTCCCCCCAAGAAGAAAAAGAAAAAGAAATCGGGCCACCGCCGGAGCCGGTGAGTCCTCGGCTGTCCCCGCACTGTCCCTTCTCCCGGGAGAGCAGCTCTCCCAGCTCCCCCCCTTCCCCAGGCTCCGCTGGGGCAAGAACCCTGCAACTTCACGGGTCAGTGCACCCCAAATCGTGCACCTCCAAGCGGTGCAATGTGCCTGCATGCACAGGCAGGGCAACACACACAGACACGTGTACACACACACACACACACACACACACTCCGCTGTGGGAAACACACCACCAGCCCACCCAACTGCATGCACTGGTGGGATCTCACCCAGTCTATGCTGGGAAGGAGCTGGGCAGGATCTGGCTCCCCGGTGGGTCTGTCTCTGCCTACCCACTGGTCCCCTCCCCAGTTAGTGCTGGCCACCTGGGCAGGATGCTGTCCCTAATATCCCTTTCTTCTCTGCCTTCCCCACGGCAGCAAAAAGAGGAAACCTGGCTCAGAGCGCAGGTGAGTGCCCGCTGGGCTGGGTGGGCTGTGGGGTCCCCCACCGGGCGTGCAGGGCCACCAGGCAGGGGCTGGCCTCCACCACCCACTGTTCCCCTCCAAAATCCCAGTAGGATTTGGCCACGGCGTCTCCTACTGGAGGTTGTGGAGGCCACAAGGTGGCAATGGGACACAGTGGGATTTGGAAGATCCAGCACCAAAGACAGATGGAGCCCTTCTGCCAAAAGCCCCTTTTTGTCGTCCCCCCCCCCAAATTTCCCCAGGAAGTAACGTCCACATGATGTCCATGTGTCCCATGGGTGGTCCAGGGAAAGCGGGGTGCTGGGGGATGGTGGGATGGGGCTCCCCTGGGCCATGCGATGGGGCTGAAGGCTCCCTAGCTCCCCACTCAAGGACACCCCCTTCCCCCTCTTCAGCTGCGACAGCTCTTCACCCATCCGCAAGGAGAAGAAAAAGAAGACTGGAAAGAAACACAGACGTGACAGGTAGGATGGACACCATGTCGAGTTGGGGACAGCAGAGCTGGCTGGGGACAGTGGGGCTGTTTGGGGATGGTGGGGCAGGTTGGTGGCTGCCCAGACCCTAGGGCTGGGTTGGGATGGATACATGGATAGGGATGGTTGCTGATGGCTCTTCATGGGTCATCATCTCCTCACAGCAGATGTCACCTGCTCCATCCAGCAGCACATCTCAGGGCCACCCTCCTGCCCTTGTCCCCATCCCCTGAAGCTGCCTGGCCTTCATTGCTCTCCTGGCCAGCTCAGCGTGTCTCCTTCAGCTCTGCCTCCTCTTCCTCCCTCAGGTCTGAGTCAGGGTCACGGAAGAAGAGAAGACACAGGTAAGAGTGACAGCTGCTGGGAGCCACCCCACTGCCACCAGCACTGACTACAAGCTTCCCCCGTTGGGGACACCATGTCCCCTGCCCTCCCGCTCTCCCCATTCCCTCTGACCATGGTGAAGGACCTATTGGGCACAGTGGGGAGTCCCCCCCCGACCCTGGGTGCTGCCCCATTCCCATCTCTGCAGCCTGTGGCTCTTCCCGCAGGTCCCGAAGCCCCAAGAACAAACGGAAAGAGAAAAACAAAGAGCGCAAGAGGTGAGGGGCTGAGAAGGTGGGGGGAACGGGGTGGTGTGCCCTCCTGCCTGCCCCCCACCGCGGCGGCTCAGCCTGCCCCTCGGCCCCCCCGGCCGCCCTCTCTGCAGGTCCTGCAGCGAGTCCCCAGCCTGGCGGTCCCACCAGCGCAGCTCCTGCAGCTCCCACAGCGCCTCGCTCTCCTCTGATGACAGCGGTTCCAAATCCCCTGGCAGGTAGGAGCAGCCTGGGACCCCCACCCCTACCACCAGCATCCCCCCAGCCTCTGTTTTGGGGGGGCAGGGAGGCAAGTTGGAAGAGGTGTCCCCATGCTGGGGACATCCCTTTGGGGGATGGAGGGCAGGAAGATGGGTGGCAAAGGCATCCCAAGGATGGAGACCCTTACGGGATGGAGGGCAGGAAGATGGGTAGCAGAGGTGTCCCTGTCATGGGGACCCTGATGGGATGGAGGGAGGAGAGGCAGGTGGCAGAGGTGTCCCCGTGTTGGGGATGCTTTGGGGGAAGGAGGGCAAGGAGGAAGGTGGCAGAGGTGTCCTTGGGATGGAGACTCTTATGGGATGGAGGGCAGGGAGATGGGTGTCAGAGGTGTCCTTGGGATGGAGACCCTGATGGGATGGAGGGCAGGGAGGCAGGTGGCAGACTTCTATGGGACCTGGGAGGATGAAGGGGAGCAGGATGGTGCTGCAGTACATTGGGAGAGTTGGGAACATGGCGCCTGGCCAGGCTTTCAATTTTTAACTAGAGAAAGCAGAAAATGCCAATTATCACCCCATTTCTTGCATGGTCAAAGCCTGCCTGGCATCCCAGCCCAGGTTCATGGCCGGCAGCCCCACTAGAGCCCAGTGAAGGGTGATGTCGTGCCAGGATTGGGGTGTGGGGGTGGGATGCTGGCCTCTCACGGTGCGGTGCCCCACAGGCTAAGCCCCAAGCGCCGGCAGGATGTCCCCAAGGGCAGCAGCGCCCGCTCCAGCCGCAGCCCGTCCTCCCCCTCACCCCGCCGCTCGGTCTCACCGCACCAGAACGGGCACAAGGGCAGCGCCCAGAATGGCCGCCACAGCCACGGCGCCCCGCTCCCGGAGCCCTCGGATGTACGTAGGCTTTTCTTGGATCACTCTTCACTTCCCTCCTGTCCTACCTCTGCAGGATGTCCCCCCGTCACCCTGGTTCTCCTCTCCCCTCCTTTCCCCAGCTCGCTTGGCTCCCCCCTCGCCCAGCAGGGGAGATGTGTGGTGCAGGCTGAACCCCCCCCCAGCACCCATCAACCTTCCGCTGGGTGCACGGTCTCCCTGGGGGAGCCAGCCCATCACCTCGGGGCAGGTATCGGGGCGGTCAACAGGTCATCCCTCCCCCAGACCCATACCTGCAGATGTCACACACAGCCCCCCAGGGATGCTGGCTTGTCAGGCCAGTATCACCTGCCAGTGTCACCACCAGGCCCAGCACCTCCTTAGGGTGGTTTGAGCCCATGACAGGCAAGAAATGGGTAAAGCTGGAAAATTCCTGTTTCCCCGCCAGCCCCAACCCTCCCCAGCGCCAAGGTGCCAACACCAGTGCTCAGGAACCCAGCACCCAGCCTGATGGCTAACGTTAGGGCAAGGTGGGCTTCGGAGGGGGTTTGGTGCTGGGTGCTCAGACTTTAGGAACTCAGTGCCCCCGTGGCAGGTGTCCCTGGCCCCACCATGGCACCCCCAGGGGTCCTGGTGAAGCCTGGGGGGCTGCTCACACAATGGGTGGGGCAAAGCCATAACCCAGCGAGACCAGGGGATCAGTCCCAGTTTAACCAGTGCAGGGGTGGCAAGGAGGCAGCAGGGGGGCTGGAGACAGGGCTGAATGAAGGCAGCGTGCTGGGGGACCCCACTAATGGGGGGGGCCACACAGGTCCCTGCTTGCCCCAGGGGGGCTTATCCCCACAGACGAGGTGCTGCAGGGATGCTCCCACGCTGGCAGCACCCAACACCGACACCCCAACACCTGTGGGGCCAGGGGCACCCTGGAAAACGGGGCCAGGAGCCTCCCCCCACTTTGCCCTCCCCAGCCCAGCACCCCCACAGCAGCACCCAGCACCCTGCCTGTCTGTCAGGGGCACCTCTCTGCTTTCTTCTTTCCTGTGGTCTCAGCCAGGCTGTGGTTTTTTTTGGGGGGGGGGTGTTCGAGTCTGAGGAGCCACCTGTCACCTACCCAGGTGCCTGGGTCACCCACCCTCTCCCCTTGCCCACCCCCCCGAGCACCCAGCATCGCCCAGGCCGCCGAGCTCCCTTGGCTCCCCGGCACCAGCGGGACTTTTCTCCAACAACTTTCTCTCTCTTTCTCTCTCTCTCTCTTCTTTCTCTCTCTGGTTTCTATTTTTTTTTTCTTTTTAATCCCATCTGTGTTTTTCTTTAGCCTCCCATTTGAAAAAAACCCAAACGGTAATATACACTTCCATTTCTTGCTCAGCAGAAGCAGGGACGAGGGGGAGGGAAGGGCAATTGAAACGTGCTTTTTTCCCCCCTTGTTTTAGTTTCCTTTCTCATGATTTCTTTTCTTTTCCCTTGTGATGTACAGAAATGCAAACAATATATATCTCTCATATTTTTTTTTCCTCCCCCTGTCGTCGTCGTGTTGTTCTAGAATTTTTTGCTTTTGTGTGTGTTAATGTGGAGAAGAAAAAAAAAAAAAAAAGAGGCAGATGTGTTTTCTAAATATTTACGACCGCTGAACATTGTATCTCCATTTTCTATATTTTGGAAGAAGGAATTTAAAAGGGAAGAGAACCGAGCAGCTCTACACCCCAAAGGTAGCGGGCTTGCTTTGGTATCGAGGAGCAAATTGCCTGTTGTCTCCTTGACTTGGCTACTGCCCCATTACCTGGGCTGGTGGCTGGATCCTGCTGCCGTGGGGGTGTTTTTCCTCCACTGCTGCAGGATGAGGTCATTGGGTGCTGGTTTATCTGCCCTCCCCCCTCCCCACCCCCCCCATTTCGAGCACCCTGCAGCCATCCTGCACCCAGGTGCACGCATCCTGCATCCCAGCAGGATGGATGCCGAGCGTCCTTGATACCCGGCCCCCTCCCCAGCCTCCTGCAGACCCCCCAAAAAACTCTGGATTCATCCCATCCCCTGGGTGAGCTAACCCCCACCCAGCACCCCCAGAGCCACTGGGAAGAAGGGGTGTCCTGGGGCGCTGCACGCTGTTACCTTCCCTTTTAAATACCCGATCCCATCTCCATCCATCCCCGCTGCCTTCCCCAGCCTTCCTCCCGGGTCTCTCCTCCTCCTCCTCGACCACACGCGCCCTCCAGCCCCTCTTTCTCTCCGGTTTCTTTGGGGCAGCACCCCCCCAACAACCCTCACCGTGTCCCACCTCCATCCATTGCCTCCCCTGCATGTTATCCGGGACTTTGCCATGTTATATAGCGACTTTTTAAGACCGAAATGCAGCCGGGTTACAGACACCAGCCAGCAAGTCATGTCCCCTGGCCCCCGTGGCCGCCCCACTCGGCCGCTGGCCACAACCTTTCCATTTAAAAAAATAAGGAAAAAAAATTAAAAAAGAAAAAAAAGCTAACAAGACCAGTTTAAAAAATAATTTAAAACAATTCTAAGCAAAGCAAATGGGATTAGCCGAGGGGTCTGGATCACCGTACTAAAGAGTCCTTGTCTTTTTCCCATTCTGCCCTCCAAATGTGGAGATTATTGTTTTCTTTTTTTATTATCGCATTCCTGTCACTGCCAATTGCGAAGGTAGGTATTTTGTCCACCTCTGCACGTTCACTTCTGCAGATGAGCCTGTTGAAAAGCACCGTAGCTTGATTTAATGTTATTTTCTCTTTCTTTCTGACTTTCTTTCTCTTCCTTTCTTGCTCTTCTTCTCTGTCTCTTTTTCATTTTGTCTCTTTTTGGTGGCTATTTATATATATATATTATTTTTTTTATTTGTATGGTTTTCCCCAGTTAGCTGCAAAGCCATGCTCTTCTCTTTATTTATATATATATATTTTATTTTTTTTTTCCCTGTCCACGTAATATTTTTTTTCTTTCTTCCCCCCTTTTCTCTTCCCCGTCTCCTCGTGCCGTCGGTAGAATGCATTTCTGTGTCTTTCAGCCCTTCGACTTTGTGTTCATTTCCATCCAGGGGCCGAGCACGGCTGCTCCCTTTCAGTCTCCCATTAGGGGCCGGGTAATGAAGATGAAGATAATTAGAGAGAAATAGGGGCAGGGGCCAGAGCTCACAGGTGGGAGCAGGAGCAGATCCTGGGCACAGGGGGGTTTGGGGTGGAGGGATGGGGCAAGAAATGAGGAACTGGGGGAGATGTGTGGGTTTAGCCCCTCCTTGGGCCATGACAAATAAAAAATACCCCAAACAACCCAGGAAAAAATACTTGGGGGGCTGTGATGGGGAAAGGTTGAAATCTTCCTCTGTGGAGAGAGGAGGATCCAGAGCATCACGGTCCCCGAGGGGCAGGGGACAGTGTCCCAGCTCCAGCCATCCCATCCCTGCAAACCCTCAGAGTGTTTTTCCTCCAGGGAATGGGCGAGCTTCTGCCCATTTGGATTTATTTGGGATGCTTCTCCTTTTGTTGCCTTCCTGCACACTTGGGCAGGAGACCCCTCCGCCCCAGGGGTTGGGTGGGAATCCCGCAGCCTGAGCCCGTGGCATGGCCAACCAGCATGGAATTGCTGCCCTGGGAAAGAGGAGACCCCTCTCCTTCTCTCTTCTTCTTCCTCCTCTTCTTCTTCATCTTCTCTGCTTTTATTTTCCCCTGCCTGGATGCTAGCTCCTCTTAACCCCCCCATTCCAGGGCTGCTGCACCCCCTTGGAGGGGTCTGTGTCCCCCAGTGCTCGTGCCACGGGCAGAGGTGACCATGGCCACCAGCCTCCCCCCTTGCTCAAGAAGCGGGTTGTTAATAAAAACCACCCCCAAATCCACCTGTTTTGGCTCCAGCAGGCTGGTGTGTGGCTGGAGGGGTTGGCTTGTCCCTGGGGACAAGGAGGTGACGGAGTACATGCCACCTGTGGGGCAATTTGTGTGACCCTTCTCTGCCTCAGGATGCTCGGGGACGTGGTGTCCCTTTTGCAGCATCTTCGTGGAGGATCCCACCCCAGCCCCTCACCCACTTTTCTTTTGGGGAAGAAAAGAGGTGTTTAGGGGGTGGCGGGAGGTGGCAAAGAGAACCTCATCCTCAAGGATGGGGTGCATTTGGGGCAAGGGGCCTCTGAGGAATTGGGGTCGCTGGCCCCCAGCTTACCCCTGGCCTCAGTGACACCACCCCAACACCACTCAGTCCCACCTGAACCCTGTTAGATCCCCTCGGGGGGGAAGGGGGGGCTCAGCACTGCTCCGTGCAGGGTTCACCCCTCCAGGGATGCTCAGGGACCCAGCACTGGGCTGCGATGGGGAGAAGGAGACCCCCATTTCCCCACCTCCACCACCTCTGAGCTGGACTGAGTTGGGGCCAGCGATGCAGGAGCCATTTCCACCCATCTTTTTGGTCTAGTGGTGTTTGCAAAGACAAGGGAAAAATCCACCCAGGCAGTGGCTGCAGCTCGGAGAAGCTCAGATATTTGGGAGCTGGACCCCAGGGCCAGGCAAATCCGTGTCCCCCCCCCCCAGCTCTCAGCAAGAGCCCAACATGGGGGTTTGGCAGCGGCGGTGGCCCAGGGTTTTGTGTGTCCCCCCCTGCCCCCAACCCTGTAGGAGAAGTGAGTTGGTTTGTTTTATTTCTCCTCTCTCTGGCTCTGCCTCTGTCTCTGTCTCTCCTCCTTCTCTCGCTCTTTTCTTTCTCTCTTGCATTTTTGTGAATCTAATGATGCACTTATATTGCCCCGCTTTTCCCTTCTCTTCATACCTTACCTACTAAAGGAGGAAATGCCACTTTTTTGGTAAGTGGATGTTAACCAAGAGGGACTTAAAAAAAAAAAAAAAAAGCATATAATGGAAAAAAAAAAAAAAAGGAAGCAGAAAGCAAAGTCTGTGTTGAGTGCTGATGAGGACTTAGCAGTTCCCTGCAGAGTCACAGCTTGATGCGTGTCCCAGGAAGAGCTCAGAGACGTTCGTTTATCTCAGTAACGAGGACATTTGTGAAGTTTTGCTTTGGTTTTGGTTCGGTTGTTTTTTTTGTTTCTTAGTTTGATTTGATTTGGATGGTTTTTCTTCTTTTTTTTTCGGTTTCGTTTTGCCTTCTTGCCCCTGCCCCCCCCTCCCTGTCCCCGCCTCCCGGCCTTGTCCTCCATTGTCTCTCTGTGCCGTCTTTCTTGGTTTGTTTTAAGCCAAAAGCTGTACTATCTATAAAAACTACACTTATCTGAACATATATCTCTTTATATATGTGCATGCCTCTGTGTGAGCAGACCCCCTCCCATCACCTCCAGCCCTCTTTGGTTCAACCCCTTCCCCTTGACTCAGTCTATTTACTCTCCCTCCTCCGCCTCCTCACCTCCCCTCCTCTCATTTTTTCTTTTTTACCCCCATTTTCCTCCCCTTCATTTGGGTTTTACCCCCCTTTTTCCTTCCCCGTTCTTGGTCGAGGCGGGTGGGTGCCAGGGTTTGCTTTATCCCTACTCCAGGTGTTTTTGGAAGGGAGGGGTTGTTTCTTACCCTTCAAGCTCTCCCTCCCTGACAACTTGGGGGTTTCTTGGATTTATTTTTATTTTTTTTTTTTTTTTGCTCCTCTCCCACCCTTTCCTTTGGGTTTGGTTTTCTTTTTTTTTTTTTTTTCTCATTTTTTTTTCTTTTCCTTATTTTTTTTTTCCCAATTTAATTTGAATTCTTTTATTTGGCGTTTTGCATGCGGAGGTTTGCATGACCCACGTTGTGGAGGGCGAGAGGAAGGTGCAGGGTAGCGTCTGTGTAGCCTGCCTTATGCGATGTGCGTTGACGTTGTGAACTGCGCCCCCCCCCGCCCCGGTGCCCCCCATTAAAATCCCCTTTCTCCTTCTTTCTTCTTTTCTTCCCCCCCCCTCCACCTTTCCCCCCCTCCCCTTTCTCTCTCTCTCTCTTTCTCTCCCCCCCTTGCCAGAGACCGGCCTCGGTGTCCCCCTCTCCGCGGGCTCACAGCAGGACGGACCCTCCGTCCCCCCGCATCCGGGGGGGCCGACATGGTGCCCGCAGCCCCCGCTCGCCCACCCCGGAGCGGGTCAAGCACGGCCACCGGCATCGCTCCCGCAGCTCCTCACCACCACCTCGCCACCGTGGCCAGAGCAAGGGACGGCCACCAGCCCCCCGGGACCCCCCACCGCCACCACTCAGCCCTGCTGGCTACAGCAGTGACTCGGAGGGCTCGGCGGGCTCCCACCCCTACCACCCACCGCTTGGCCCCGACAGGAACCACGGCGCCCATGGCAAGAAGTAAGGGGGGATCTCCGAGATGGAGTCATGCCATCCCTGCCAGGACATGGGAGCTGGTGTCTGATATTTGGGGTCACCAAAGTTTGGGCACCCCAGTTCCATGTAGGCAAAGCTCTGGGGGACAAGCTGGGTGGGGTTGGGATGCTCAAGGGATGGGGGTGAAGATGGGGATTGGAATGAAGATGGGGATGGGGATAGAGATGGAGATAAAGATGAGGATGGAGATGGGGATAGGGATGGGGATGAGGATGGGAATGCGGCTGGGGCTGGGGCTGAAGATGGGGTTGGGGATAGAGAAGGGGATGAAGATGGGGATAAGCATGCGGCTGGGGCTGGGGATGAAGATGGGGATGGGGATAGGGATGGCAATAGAGATGGGGATGAAGATGGAGATGGGGACGAAGATGGGGATAGGGATGGGCATGGGGATAGGGATGGGGATGAAGATGGGGATGGGGGTAGAGGTGGAGATGGGGATGGGGATGAAGATAGGGAAGATCCACAGTGGTTCAATGACACCCCACTGCACGAAGAGTCATTCCCTGCAAGGAATTATCCCAGCATGAAGGGCAGCGGGGATGGCTGCGTGGGTTGATAGGGTACAGGAACCCAAGCAGGTGCACACCCCATGCTTTTTAATCAGAGATGCAGCCCAACCAAAAATTGGGGTTATGTAGGTGCATCAGTTGCTCCCCATGGGAACCTGGGGTCCCCGGCTCCTGCAGGGACACCTTGCTGGCCGTGGCAGGTGAGATGTGAGGAGGTGCTGGGGTCTGCCTTCACAGGGTAAAGGAGAGGCACCACCGGGGCTGGCCCAACAGCAGCTCAGAGTCATCAACCAAGCACTCCCGGCACACCTCAGAGCGGAGGAAGAGCCCGTCGCCCAGCCCCGGCCAGCGCAGCACCTCCTGGAGCTCCAGCGGCTCCCTCTCCAAATCCCGCTCCCACTCCCGGGAGAAGAGAGCAGGACGCAGCCGATCCCGCTCCCCATCTCCGAAAAAACCTGCCAGCAGGTCAGCTTCCCCGGAGGGACATCGGTGTGGGGGGCACGGGTATCAGCGATGGGCTCAGAGAGCATCTACCAGGGTGGTCCCGGCTGCCCCGGGGCTGGAGGAGGGTGTTACAGGTCATTGCTCATCCTGGTGGCACTAGAAGCTCCAGCCCCAGGTGGGGGTGTGACCTCTGTGGGGAGCTGCTGTGCATGGGCATCCTCCCTGGAACCCCAGCCTGCACCCCTGACCCTCCTCCTCCTCCTTCTTGTTGTGTAGAGAGAAGGACAATGAGCCCCGAACACGCCACAGTGATGCTGATCCCACCCGCGCCCGACGCCGCTCCAGGAGCTACTCCCCCATCAGGAAGAGGAGACGTGACTCCCCCAGCTTCATGGAGCCCAGGAGGATCACAAGGTGGGTTCTGGCATGTGGTGAAGCCTCTGCTGTGGTTGCTGGCATGGCCTATGACTGAGCTCTACCACCAGCCAGCCCCGAAGGATGAGTGGGTGGGTAGATGGATGGATGGAAGGATGGATGGATGGATGGATAGGTGAAGGGATGGACAGA
>BJBW01005138.1:14360-49424 GCA_004320125.1 Scolopax mira
GCATTTGCCTGTTATTCCTCAGCAGACTGAATTTGCTAGACCAGTCATGGCAAACCTCAATTAAAGTGAGTTAGAGAAAAAATCAATAAAAATAAATCAATTAAATACAAAAAGAGTATGTTCTAGGTCAGGATGAAGATCAAGACAGATAAGGAGTTCTACCATCTGCCCTTTCTTCTGACCCCAGAAGTCTCCAAAATCCTCTTATTCAGTTTTAATTTCTCTTTCAATTTTTCAGTGCTCTCACTCCAGGGAGGGAATCACATGCTCGTGACACAGGGGTTTCCTGTGGTGTGTCTGTGCTGGCTTTGTCTGGGGTAGGGTTAATTTTCTTCATAGTAGTTAGTATGGAGCTGTGTTTTGGGTTTGTGCTGGAAACCGTGTTGATAATAGAGAAGTTTTAATTCCTGATGAGCAGTGCTCACACAGAGTCAAGGCTTTTCCAGCTCCTCACACCACCCCACCAGAGAGCAGGCTGTGGGGGAACAAAAGGTGATAGGGGACATAGCCAGGACAGCTGACCCCAACTATTCCCACAGAAGCTGTGGGTACCCCATCCCTGGAGGGGTTCAAGGCCAGGCTGGATGGAGCTTTGAGCATGGTGGGAGATGTCCCTGCCCAGGGCAGGGGGGTTGGAACTGGATGATCTTTAAAGTGCCCAAGATTATTGGTCTGTGATGGGGTGTGGGTGTGGGGTTTAGTTGGTGGGTGCTTTTTTTGTTTGTGGGTTTTATGGGTTTGTTGGGGTTTTATGGGTTTGTTGGGTTTTTTTTTTTGTTTTGTGTGTTTTTTTAAAGGTGTTTTTGTTTGTTTGTTTGTTTTGTTTTTTAATGTGGTTGGACTTGATGATCTCAAAGGTCCCTTCCAACCACTAAGATTCTATGATTCTGTGATTCTGTCCCTTCCAACCCAATGATTCTAGGATTCTAGGGTTCCATGATTCTATGATCCTAACTGACCAAAGGGATATTCCATACCAGATGACATCATGCACAGCAATAAAAGCTGTGAGAAGAAGAAGAAAGCACTGGACGTTCAGACTTATGGCATTTATCTTCCCAAGAAACCCCTACCTGCTTTCCTGGAGATGGCTGGACACCCGCCTACCCACAGGAAAGCAGTGAATGAATTCCTTGGTTTCCTTTGCTTGTGTGCACTGCTTTTGCTTTGCCTGGTAAACTGTCTTAATCTCAACCCAGAAGTTTTCTCACTTTACTGTTCCGATTCTCTCCCCCATCCCACCGGGGACAGAGAGCGAGGGGCTGCGTGATGCTCAGTTGCTGGCTGGGGTTAAAGCATGACGATGTCTCGCTGAGATATCGAGAGCTCCACCTGTAAATTACAACAGGTTCTCTTACAGTCCTGGGAGAGAGAGGAAAGCACCTTAATTTCCCAGACTTTCCAGTGGGGAAAAACATGAGAGGATAAAGGGATTTACCCAGTGTCCCTCAAGGGTTTGTGTACAAGGCAGGAGTGAATCTTGCAAGTTCATTAACTCAACCAGAGGACTATTTTCATTCATGACTTAATGTTCATACCCTTGATCCCAGACGGCTGCCCACTTCTTTTGGCCAGGGGTCCCCAGCAGCAGGAAAAATTCCTCAGGAATATCCTCTTGGTTCCACCGTGTCTGGGGAGAACACAGCCGTTCATAGGGGCCCACACACGGGGGTGGATTTGCCGGGGTGGTTACCTCCCAAAGCCTGACCCCCAGCTGAGCAGAGGCCAGCACACACCGCTCAGGAATCTCAAGCATGGACCTTCTGCCCCAGCAAGAGCCTTCCCTGTGCCCAAAACCCTGCATGCCCAGGGGAATATTCCCACCAGCAGCACATAATACAGAGAGGAGCTGTGGCTGTACCTTCTTGGACATCACCAAAAGTCACTTTAGGGGGCCTCATGGCCTCGTTCTCTCCTTCTCAGCAGCAAAGGGAAGTTGGGGACACAGGCTGGGAGAAGCGTGGAGGCGGGGAGGGCTGCGCCTCGCTCCTCCTGACAGTCCTCATCCAGGGAGGCAACAGCTGACCTTTATATTTACCTCACAAGACTCGTCAGTTGCTATTCTTGCTCTCAAATAAGGGCTGGAGAAGGCTGCGTGGGAACGTGTGTGAGCCCTCTGTGCTGTTAATGACAATGCTGCAGGAGCGCATCTCACGATTATTGGTAGCAACAAGGAAATCCATCAAACAATCACTCCCTGAGAGCACCGAGGAATCTATGAAGGGCAGTGAGGATGATGAAGGGACTGGAACATCTCTCTGAAGAGGAAAGGCTGAGGGACTTGGGTCTTTTTAGTCTGGAGAAGACTGAAGGGGGATCTGATCAGTGCTTATCAATACTTAAAGTGTGGGTGTCAGGAGGACAGGGCCAGTCTTTTTTCAGTGGTGCCCAGGGGGAGGACAAGAGGAAATGGACACAAACTTGAACACAGGAAGTTCCATCTAAACACAAGAAGGAGCTTCTTTCCTGTGAGGGTGGCAGAGCCCTGGCAGAGGCTGCCCAGAGAGGTGGTGGAGTCTCCTTTTCTGGAGACATTCCAAGCCTGGACATGTTCCGGTGCAACCTTCTCTGGGTGTCCCCTTCCAACTCCTTATCTTTCTGTGATGTTGTGACTGTGGTATTCCTTGCTGTGAGGGTGGTGAGACACTGGAACAGTTTGCCCAGAGAAGCTGTGGCTGCCCCATCCCTGGAGGGGTTCAAGGTCAGACTGGATAGGGCTTTGAGCAACCTGTTCTGGTGGGAGGTGTCCCTGCCCATGGCGGGGGGTTTGGAACTGGATGATCTTGAAGGTCCATTCCAACCCAAACTATTCTATGGTTCTATGACATTGCAGTGGAAAGGGCCACTGACTCAGAGACGGCTTCAGGCATTAAACACACCCTTGATACCAGGGACCTCGTCTCGCTCTCATCATGTGCAGCACCAGGCCATCAGCCATTAGCCATTGGCGGCAGCAGCAATATGTAGATCATTTGGCTGTAAAATTGTAGCCATGTCACAAGCTTGGGGATACCATGCTGCTGGGGTGATGGAGCTGAGCATCACTACGAAAATCAAGAGAAACATTTGAATATTTCCCAGCACCCAGGAAGAAGAAATTTGAGCAAACTTCTGGCGTGGTAGTTTTTATCACAGGCCAACCCACTGTTGTCCCACTGGAGGAGAAGATAATGGGAGGAAAGTTGGAGCTGGGATTTGCAGAAAGTGAAACCCTCAATCAGTGGTGAAACATCCACCGTGTGTTTGTTGTGAACAAGGATTTCCTTCGTGATGTAAGACATGTGATACACTCACATGTAAGAGCGTATACAACATGAGAATGAGACTGAGAAATGAAAAATGAGTAGAGGGAAAACGATCAGTGCAAATTAAAGGGGGCTTGTGATACCACACGCAACTCCTGTTCTGGAATCCTGTTACAATCTCAACTGTTTTTAAAAAAAAAATAAAAAAGAAGCAAGTTTAGCTTTCAAGCTTAAAGACATCATCCAGCTACACCATCAGGGCTGAGAAGCCTCAAATAAACACCAGGAGAGCTGAGAATGTCATCTTCTTAAAAAATCTCAAGATTCTGAAAACAATCTCAATATCTGGGGGAGAAAGAGATGGGGGCAGCATAATTTTGTAATACTTGAGGCTAGAGATGTTGCAACTGCCTTCTCACTCCTTTCAAGTGAGGAAATATGGGAAGAAATACAAACACTATCCGACTTGAATGGCTGGGCAACGGGGCTATATATAGAATCTGCTCTGTCCTACTTAAGTTATGACTAATGCTAAACAATTAGAAATTCAGATGTCTGCATATTTGAAGGAGCAAACATCTCTAATGCACCATTTGTTGTTCATTAAAAAATGGAAGAATCAAAGTCTCTCTAAGCTCCGACGAGGCTGCACTTATCAACAGGTGCGTGTTGCTGGAAGTGGAGCCCCCATGAGACTAATTGCAAGGGATAATGAACAAGATGAGGCGTTTCTTGGAAAAAAAGATTGTTATCTTTGTAATGACCACGCTCATGCCAAAGACTGCAAATTCTTTAGGGAAGGGACTTTCTTTTTTGTTCCGTGTCTGCCTGGTGTCTAGCGCAGCGGCGCCCTAGTCTGTGACTAGGAATCCTAAGTGCTACTGCAATTCAAGCAGTACATTATAGTAAATAGTAGTATTAAATTAGCTGGGAACATGAAGGTGGTTTTCATCAGCATCTCTGATGTACGGGATCAACAAACATTTCTCTAAGCCAGAGGCCAATGGAGTTTTATTTGAAAATGCTTCATTTTTACGAGGAGAAGACAATGCTAATACAAAACTACAGGAATTTGGCAGGACTTTTTGTCTGGTTCCTCTAATTCGGGGCTTCAGTGTCTGGAAGCACTGGAGCAGGTTTTGATATAGCCCAGATGAAAGACAGGGTGAAGGAATCACAGTACTGAGAACACAAATCACGCCAGCCTATAAGAGGAAGAAATGGTCAGTCTCCAGCAGACAAGATCTCCAGATTTCTCAGCTGTTCCCATTCTCACTGTGGGTCACCACCGCCGCAAAGCATATGCCTAATGAATTTTCCCACTAGATGGTCTCCTTCATCTCTCTTCTGCTTTGTCATCATTACATCACGGATGTAATGACAGGGGCTACAAGGGGCGCTGCCTGACATACATCAGATTTTATTCTTTTAGCAAAAGAGGAAGATTTCAGTCTAGAAGAAAATACTGGCTTTATTCTTAACTCCTGATGCTGGGAGAGCAAAGGCGAGTAGCAATAATGAACAAGGTGTTTTAGCTGTTCCTCTACAGCTAGAAGCTTCCAGAAAACTTAAAATATCTTCGGCCTAATGATATAATTAAAGAAAAAACATCATCAACCCTCTACTTCAGGTGAGTGGGTCTTAAAATCAAGTAAGAGGGACTGTGAATATTCTTAGGCACCAAGTTTATGATTTCTCCTTCACCAGGAAACAGCGATGCCAGTGGCATGACATCAAGTCATTTGGTATGAAGCAAATCCGGGGCTGCTTTGCAAATATTACCACTGAAGTTAATGAATAGCCATATGTAACTATTTTTTTTAGCACCGAAATGCATTCTGAGACTCCAGAATCAAGGCTGGGCTTAAACGAGCACCAGGAGGTGTGTGTGGATACTGCCTCCAAAGCAAGGCTGCAGGATGGGGGTGTTAGAGGCAAGAATTCCTCACGCAATGGGCACAGAGATGCTCGGACTACCCACGCTGGCATCGCACTGCCACCACTCGTGTAAGAGTCCTGCTGAGGGCTGGTGGCTCCTTGTTGTTCTTTGCAGGAGCAGGCACATGGGTTTGGAGCAGCAGTAGCTCAGCGCTCTCTCACTGCGCTCTGCTGTACATGCCCTTGGATCACCAGTTAAGCTGAAATTCGGCTAAAACCATCTGGGTGAATGTCAAGAGTTCTTCAGCACCCATCTCTGATGTAACCTGGCTCCTCCGGATGAGGTTTTTTAACTAAATGACTGAGGAAAGATGAGATTTTAGGAGTGAGTAACTAAAGCCATAGGGTGGCCTCAAAGCCAGGAGCTACAGGAGCTACAACTTCACAGCTCCTCCTAGGTGCATTCAAACAGGAGAAGACAGCTACTACCAGAGGGGCCAAAGCTTTTTTTAAACTTAAAAAATAACACCAGAACTGTAATCAGTAAATAAAGTCTAATTTTAAACAATAACTTGAGTCGATAGTGTCACTTCTGAGGCAGCCACATATATGGGCGTACAAAGGTTGGGAATGTCCCTATAAGGCTTTTTGCAGTTGCCCAACTGACGGCTGTGTGAAAAAATAATTTTAGAACAGACAAATTTAAGGTGTTAACTGTGAGTGCCATTGACCTTTGTGTGTTGCTGTGAGACAGCAGCGTGAATAATAATAAACTCCCTGAGGTTGTATCTCTTCTGTTTTCTATGAGTATCTTGTGTTCGGGAAAGATTTTAAAAATGGTTTGTCTCAACCAGAAGCAAGGTTCGTCTGAACCTCCAGAAGAGGTGGTACCCCAAGAAGTCTGCTTAGCAATGCCTCTACCATGAGAGGGGAATTCAGAGGAACCTGGAAACGCACCGAATAAAAGAGTTGACACAAAAGTACTTCATGTTTAGTCAGAATTGCTCTTAGGTTTGAGAGTGAGACAGGTCCATCCCTCTGCTAGCAGAAGAAGGAAGAGGGTCTCTGGGTATAATGCGGGGAGTAGGTCTCAGTCTTTTGCTTGTCCTACCTGTATTAACCATCCTGAGGGAGAAAAGGTACTGGCTTTGACTCAGAGCGGGTGAAACTCTGCATTCTGAAATCTAGGGTTTTGACACTGGCTGCAATTAAACTTGTTTTGGCCCCAAACTGAAAAGCACACGCTTTCCTCCTATTTGTCTTGGCAGAGCTTTTGGCAGAGCTGTGTGATGGGGGCTGGCTGGCTGGCGCAGAAGAGGAATGGAAAGGAGATGCCAATAACAGGAAACTGGTGAGCTGGAAAAGAAGAGCAGGGGTAAATGGACCAGCTTCTACACGGCGGTAGGTGATTGAACTGCAACGTCATTCCTTTATCACATCAGCAAGAACAGTGACAGTAGGTGCATGTGTGTGACACAAGGTACCCTCCAACTTCACTGTTACAGTGACTGTGCCCAAGAGGTGGAATTTCTCCCTGGACCCTTTTACTATTTCTATTAACGAACCTCAAATTAAAGAAATTAGAAAGAAGGAATATTGCACATTTACCAACCAACAAACCTTTCCAGCATAGTCAGTCTAGACCCAGGAAACACTCGAGTAGGTCCTTCAGGGAGCAAGGAGAGGAGGTATTAATCCATTCTGAGAGTGAATGAGCTGTGGCACACATTTTTTTGTTGTGGCTGGGAACTGTTTCTCTTGCTGCAGACACAGGACCATCCTCCCCCCCTTTAGCTGCTTAGTGACATGTGGGGACAAATTTCTAATAACAACACATCCTAGATACCAATCTAAAGGGTAAATATCCCAGTTTTGGCCCCTCAGAACAGGTCTTCATTTAAAAAAAAATGAGCCACATAGTAATCCCTTCAAAAATCCATTGGAATCAACAGCAAGCAGAGTCAAAATGGGCTGATGGAAAACAGGGTGTTATTTGAACTCTTCCGACAAAGTCCCACTTTGGGATCCAGGCCAGATTTCAAATCCTGAACACCATCCTGAAGTGCAGCCTCGTCTCTGCATGATTCTGCCTGAAATACTACACGGAGCTTGAGGCAGAGCCACCTCATGCATGCTCCAAAGAATGAATGCTATGGCTTAAATGTCTTTACATGCTATCTGTCATTATGAGTGGAACCACAAGGAATAAGTTCTGTGCGTATTTCCACCACAGCATCACAGAGATCCTATTCAGTTTGACTTTTGTCTTCTAAGAACTGGACATGAATGATGCCAACTGCAGAGGAGTTGCAGACAACAGTCTGGTGAATCTTTTCAAGCTCATTGAGAGCTACCGATAAGCAGGCTCTGCTCATTACCAAAGCCAGAGGGGCTATTTATCTTTCAGCCTTCAGGTATGGTTAGGATGTAGCTTGAGATGGACTAAAATATTTTCAAGAATCTAAACTGAAGTCTTCCAGTGGCTTGTCTCTTCTAACAGTGAATGAACTGGGTTGTTGTGAACTCGCTGCATAGAATCATAGAATAGTTTGGGTTGGAAGGGACTTTAAAGATCACCAAGTTCCAACCCCCCTGCCCTGGGCAGGGACAACTCCCACCAGACCAGGTTGCTCAAAGCCCCATCCAGCCTGGCCTTGAACAATTCCAAGGAAGGAACATCCACAACTTCTCTGGGTAACCTGTTCCAGTGTCTCACCACCCTCACAGTAAAGAATTTCTTTCTCAGATCTCAGCTAAATCTCCCCTCTTTCAGCTTAAAACCCTACCCTCTCATCCTATTGCTCCCCTCCCAGATCAAGAGTCCCTCCCCATCTCTCCTTGAGCCCCTTTAGGAACTGGAAAAGGCTCTAAAGTCTCCCCGGAGCCTTCTCTGCTCCAGGCTGAGTAACTCCAGCTCCCTCAGCCTGTCCTCAAAGGAGGTGCTCCAGGAGGAGAGGTGCTCCAGCCCTCTCATCATCAGATGATGATCGTGTGTAACTCCTTGTGGTTTTGGGGAAATAAAGTAATATTTTGATAACACAGTTTCAAATGGGTCACTGGCCTTCTCCAGTTTTCCACTCACAGCATCAGTATCATACCAGCACCCAGGATGCCAGTCTCAGAGTGTATCTCCTGACCACACTCATCCTGAGTCCATTTTCCCTGGGGAACCAACAGATGCCTCCATTACTAGCCATAAACTAGATGTGCCTTCAACTGTACTGTCTTCCAGAGTGCTGAAGAAGTAACAACTATTACCATGCTTACCATACGTCATAAATACAGCGTGGGTTGGTCATTTGTTTGGGTGAGTCTTCAGTCAGACAGTTCTCTCTGCCCCCAGCTCCAGGTCCCAGGGCCCCATCAGACAACTCTGTGTGCCAGAGCTCTGATGGGAAGCGGTCTGTGCCTTGGGGACTTTGTGGTCCAGTGACAGGCTTCGCGTTTAGCAGAATGGAATTTTAACAGAATAATATAGAATTTTCTTTCATGAGTCTGTCTGAACAAAGATTGATGGGGAAGTGCTCTGTCTGTGAATGACACCTGCATTAAAAATAAATAAGCCCCATAAGAGATCCTAACGTGTAACGTGACTGTGGTAGGAAAAAGAAAACTTGAGTTATACAACCCATCTGTAAAACCCACGAGATCCTTCGTTTCCTAAGAAAGACATCTTTGCTTCCGACGCTGCTGCCCTTACACTGCAAAAGGAAGGAATTGATTTTATAATTGATTGTAGAAGTCCCAATTCTTCCACAACATGAACAATGCAGAAGATCACCCACAGCCCAGGTTTCCAGTGGAAGTACCAGAAATTCCAGCAATGCTTTGTAAGGCTGGTAGGTGGCTTGCTTTGTGCCTCTCACTGGGGAAATAACATCTCTCTGAGAAAAAGAGAATAGAAATATTTTTATCCAAAAAAGCTAAGCTTCCTGATTCCCCTTTATGCATTTATTTAGCTTGAATCATCCCATACCTACAGGTGGGAGCCAAGAGGTGGTGCTAGAACTCAGCTATCTTGTGACCAGTAAACATCTATTCCACCTGGTTTTCAGGTGGAAAGATGTAAAACATGGCTGAGCTCGCAACGCTTTATAGTATTTCCAACCTCTGTTGTTTACTTTCTCTCAGCTGTCTGTGAGGTGAGGAAGAGTATGATCTGTTTTGTAGTTTTAGGGTCTAGCTGTTCTGGAAAGCAATCATTCTCAATTCTTCCCACTTGGTTTCTAGAGGTCTCGAAACCATTCACTCCTTGGCTACAACCAGAAGCACTCATCATCAATATAATGAGAACGACTACCTCAGATGCAAATATGCATGAGTTAATCTCATCTCATTGTCCCAAAATTGAGCACTAGAGCAACGCACTACCATATACGCGCGAGTTGAACCACGCTTAAAACGAACAGCCTTTCATCAGTGACAAATGTCCTACTTTGGGGATGAATTACCAGAAGCTCTCTTGGTGGCAGTGAATCGTGCTCCATTTTGGGTTAAGGGCCTTGAGTAAGAAAGGAAAGAAGAACACCGGAAATACTTACAGCATCACTGACAGGAGCACCTGCCATAGCTGAGGCTTTTCTTGCCCTGCCGGTGCGTAGGTGAACTGGGAAATCTATCCCCTGGGAACTGTTCCCTCCATGCAGCCATCCTCAGAGGGAAATTCTGGGGCTGCCAGTGGAAGTTTGAGCAGTGTTAGGAAGAGCAGGTACGTCTCTGCTGAGAGAACCCCACAGGGAAGTTTCAGTCCCAGTTTTGCAGGGCAAACCTTTCCAAATCAAACTAAGCAGAGACTGCAAGAGCAGTGAATAACCATTTTTATTACAGCTAACAGTACCTGCCACTTGTTGCCTGCACCGCCCTTTAGCAACTGATTTCAAAAGGCCTCCAAAGTACCATCCTCTCAGAACTACCAGTGTGTTTTCCATATTTATCTCCATTAAAATCTGGACAATTAAGTCTCCTTCATCAACTTCATTTATTCTATGAGAACAGCCCACTTAAGGCTGTTACTTCAGAATCAACAAGAGGTAGCTAATAAATCGTAGCATCATGATCAATGGTTAGGGAATTTCTTGAAGAACTCCTAAACAATTAGCTGATAGAGCACTTGAAGTTAAATTTTCATAAGCTACTCATGAATAAACTTGGTTTTATTTCATCATAAAAAGAGCATACTGAGAAAACAAATTCACATGCTAGGATATTACGTAATTTGTCATTATTATATTCTTATATAATTTGTATAACATTGCATTGTTATGTACTAGGCCAATTTTCTTTGGAACAAATGAACGTAACAGCCACCTTCTATTTCGGGATAAATGTAAGCATCGATTATAGTACTCTAGGGAATCAGACAATAAACGATACTATTCTCCATCCCCAAAACGCGCAGACGTCACCAGTAGAGCCATACATCAGCATAACGAGCGGGGGAAGTTTATTGGATGCTGTTTTTGGAAGGCTATCTATCTGCAAGAGGCTGAGAAGACTAAAGGTCCTGGGAAAGAAAAGCAGGAAAGCTCACGGCACCATGGGGAGCAAGGTCTGGGCACGGGGCTGCCAGCGCTCGGTGCCGCAAATCTGACCTGGAGCCTGCCAGTGCTGGATCAAAAGTGCTGCAGCCACCTGGTGCAAAGTGCTGCTGGACCAAAATTCTTCAAAAGCAAGTTAATTCTGTACCAGCGGGGTTTGTGCTGCTCGGGGTATCATCTGTTTCCCCCCCCACACTTCCCTCTAAAGCTGGCACAGAAGATGGAGGCAGCATAAATACCCGAGCACGTGATGCGAGTAATTTGACAGAAATGGGAGCGTGTATTCAGGCTCCAGCTGGATCACTGGGTGATCTGGTGGCGAGCAGCTCTACCGGCGAGGAATGTGGCACCACCACCAAAAAAAAAAAAGAAGAGAGGGGACTTTCAGGCTAAGAGCTGGCTGAAAAAAGAAGTCCAAGCTACAAACAATTATCCTTTGTCGCTTGATTCTGCCACCGAGGTTTTTACAAAGAAACACCATTTTTGTTCAGCCTTTTTGTTTCAGTGGCTACAGACTCATGTCCAAATGGGGAACAATACCACATTTAGACTACAACAGAATATTTTGCTTAAAATAGCCCATTTGGCAACACGTATCCAAGTTTCATAATAAAACAGCAATAGCACAGTTATTTAGTATTTTTCATGAACTGACAAGACCAATGCATTTCAAATAAGATACAAACCAGCACATAAAGTGTTTATTGCTTTCACGGTCCTTCTTTCTGCCAAAGAACACACGAATAAAACTAAGTCACAAGACTGGAGATTATTTCCTTCCTTTTTTTTTTTTGGCCATATAGCTATTCTGATACCAAACTATCTCCTAAAGGCCTTACTTCAGTAGAATGTCCTTCACCAGTTAGTGTGTACTCATGACTTGGTGGAGGTAAATGGTGGATGTGTTTATCCCATAGGAAATACCTGGATCCAGCATTTCTACCTGAGTTTTTCATTAGCAGTTTTTGAATGCTTGCTAATGTGATATCACAAGAATTTACACCACCAGAAAGAGCGCTTGGGGTCACCTACCAGCAGTCGTGTAATTTGTGGTCTTTCCATAACTGTGAGCTCACTATTGTCTTTTTTTGAGAAGTTTTCGCGGAATCACAGAATCACAGAATTGTTGGAGTTGGAAGGGACCTTCTAAAGATCATCCAGTCCAACTCCCCTGTCAAAGCAGGGTTGCCCAGAGCACATCACTCAGGATGGCATCCAAGTGGGGCTTGAAGATCTCCAGAGAAGGGGACTCCATACCCTCTCTGGGCAGCCTCTTCCAAGTCTCTGGCACCCTCACTGGAAAGAAGATTTTCCCTCGTATTTTAATGTATCTTCCCATGTTCCAGTTTGTGCCTGTTGACCCTCGTCCTGTCACTGGGAACTACCGAAAAGAATCTGTCTCTATATTCATTCAACCCACCCTTTAGATACTTGCAAACATAGATAAGGTCTCCCCTCAGCCTTCTCTTCTTCAGGCTAAAGAATCCCAGCTCTCTCAGCCTTTCCTCATAAGGGAGATGCTCTAATCCCACCTTTTTATTTCCCACCTTTTTGTGGACCACCACTTCCACCCCTGCATAAGAAACAATAACTAGAGCTCAGCTGAGACCTGGAAGACCAATGCTGGTCTTCCTGTCTCTGCTGCTGTCATCCTAAATGACTTCAAGCAAGCCGTGTGCTGTTTCAGTGGCTCACTTCCCTCTGAAATACTCCTCCTGAAGATGCCTAGAGGATACACAGACACTACTGTCCTGGGAGCCCTACAACCCTATACAAGATACGTATGGTCCATCAGCTTCCTAAGTCATCTCAACTGTGCCGGTCCCTCAGCGCTGTGATCTCTCCTCCCCTCCTATCAGGTTTATTTCTGAGCTCGCAGATGGATGTCTCAGTAGAATGCCTCTAATCAGGCACAATATTTTGCATGTAGTTAATCATTCATATGGGACTCTACATTTCAAACAGTTCAGATTTTCCTAATTAATGTTTTGCATCATGATCGTATTTACAGTAATTGGGACTGATATTTGAAGTACAGTAAAAGCTGTCATCTCATTCCCTCCTAAGGAACCCAATTACCTTCATTTGTTAGCAAATTCATACTAACATTTTGGTTTATTACACTTGACAACATAAAGCCAGCTCCTTTTCATGACGCAGTTCAGCAGGGCACCATCAGCCCTGTCCTAAAAGACACAGAAGACCTAGTCTTGGAGGCTAGGGTTGGGAGTGCCCAACTTTCCTGACAGCAAAATCAATCAAAAAGTGTCTCCAGGACAAGAATTTCCCCCATAGCCATGCTAAACTTCAGCCCATGACTACTGAGGAAGATGGCATCTTTTGTAACCAGACATTTAATGGTCTGAAGTTGGGGCAGGGGAGGTTTAGATTAGATATTAGGAAGAATTACTTTACTAAGAGGATGGTCAGGTACTGGAACAGCCTGCCCAGAGAGGTGGTGGAGTCGCCATCCTTAGAGGTATTTAAGAAATGTGTAGGCATGGCACTTCAGGGCATGCTCTAGTGCGCAAGACTGTTGGTTTGTGTCTGTTTAGGGGGTTTGGGTTTTGTGGTTCTTGTGCTTGGTGGGGTTATTGTTTGTTTCCTTGTGTGGCTGGACTTGATGACCTCAAAGGTCCCCTCCAACCATGAAGATTCTGTGATTTTTCTGATGTCCATGTGGTACAGGAGACAGCTTGTGCCCCGGTTCACTCAGCTGGATTTCCACCTAATTCCTCATGCCTAGTGTTTTCAATTAACACCTCTGAAGGCCTGCAGCCAGCCAGGAGGAAATATCAGGTGGAGAAACTGGGGCAAAAGTTGATCTTTAGAAGGTCTCTTACAACTCTGACAATTCCGTGATGGGGTGTTGCAATGCACCTCTGCAGAGGGCTGTGTCCTGTAGCTGTGGACGCCTCAGCGAGGTGTTCACCAGTGAGCCGTGAGGGCGCCTTGGAGCGCCTCAGCCCTTCCGCGGCCGGGAAAGAGGATGGAAGAGTGCCATACTTGTTTCTCATTCTGGGAAGTCCTATTTCAGCTACTGATTATTACCTAATAACCTAATCAGCAGCAACAGCAATATTTGGCACTTAAAAACACTTTATATTCAAAGAGCTACACCAGCGGATTAGGTAGAAAATTAATCCCTAACTAATTAACAACCGAAGCAAGCGAAAACAATATTTTAGGATCAGAAAACAGAGCTACAGAAGTAAGGTCAGATCGTTAGAGCACAGTCATTCGTTTGTTGTGGCTGACTGTAGGGAAACATATGTTTTTCAACAGGGAAATAAGGTAAACTATGATTTTAACAGATGTTAGCGGATCAAGGTCAGGCCTAGTGGGATGCTTTGAGTTGCCTAATTAATAAATATTTAAACACTAAGAAAACAAATGTTTAGATCACACCGCTGCCAATTGCAGCAGAGATTTAAAACAGGATCATCACAGTGTGTTAGTGAGCACCGAAGATGCCTACCTGCCTGGGGTAAGCAAAATGTGAATGAGAAACAGAAATCAGAAGGTTCCATCCTTCCCACCTAACTACCTGGAAAACCGAATTTGTCTCTGCATGAAATTTCAGCACAAAGTTTTCCAACTGAAATCAGTTCCATGATTCAACAGTTCAATAAGCAGAAACCTCTCTCTCTTCTTGGTAATTTTCCCAAGAGTTTCCTCCAACTATTTTAGCTCTTAATTTATATCTCTCTCTCTTTTTTTTTCCTTCTTTTTTTTTGCTACAAGCAACTTCTTCCCCAAGCACCTATCTACAATTGAATCCTACTCTAAATTCATGTCAAGATCAGCTTATGTATTCATTGCTGAATGAATTTCAAATATGTGCTCCTTGTGTTCCTTTCCCAACAGGATAGAGAGGCCTCTTGAGTTGCTTTAAATGTCTCATTACAAATGCTTCATTAGAAACTACGTCACAGATTGTGTCAATCTGGTCCACACTTTCATGCCAAAAAGTAAAGACTTTCAAGCTGTGCCTTTCTTACCATTAAGTTTCCAATCTGTTTTTAGAATCTCAATCAGTTCTTTAAGGAATGCAAATGTTTCTTCTCCCTTTAGTGCTGAAACTAGCCATTGGGAAATGCACATGCATAATGCTTTCCTGTTCCTGCATGTATTGAAACAATAATCAATGCTGGAAGGGCAGTCTACTTTCTATATATTTTCTGAAGGACGCCCAGACCTTCTGCGCTCACAGGGACAGACCGCCTCCTTCACATTGTGTGAAGAGAAATAATTCAGCTGAAATCAATATTACATATGACAAGAGCTTAATCAAAATCAGTGTGAGAAGCCGGAGTCCTTTGGGGATGAAGCTGATCTTATGATAATGTAACATGAGTCAAGTTTCTTTGAGCCTGGCTTTTTTTTTTTTTTTTCCCCTCAGCCAGACCTGGGAAACATACTTACTTCAAGAGACTACTCTTAATTGTTACTTTCTGCTTAGTGCAAATCACCTCCATTATTGTTTCCTACATTCTCAGGAACCCTACTCTCTTTACAGACGCTGTGAACCTCAGTTTTGTCAATAATTCTTAATATACTCTCTAATATCTGAATGGTAGAGGCCTTCTGTTTCTGTGGCTTCTGAACCATGTGGTGAAATACAGATTTATTTAATTTTTTTTTGCTATTAATTCAGCCTCAGAAGCTGAGTTAAAAGCTCCTATTCACTGTGAAACCACAAAGAACTAATACAGAAGAGTTGTTCTCAAGCACATGGTCAGGAGCTAAAATAGAGCAACAGTGAAAACATGAGAGGGACAACCCAGCACTTTGGATATAGGAAGCTCAACCCAAGTGAAAACAGGAGGTAGAATGCACAAAAATACACCACAAATTATTCCCTGTTGGCTGTGGCAGGGCAGGAGGTGGATAGGGCACCCATGCTGCTGACAGCTGTGCATCCAGGTGGCCTCACCTCCCTGATGGTCCTGGCTGAGATACACCAGTCCACCATCTCTCCTCAAGGTAGGATCACAGAGACTCCACATCCTCTCATTTTCAATCTTTCCTTGGCCAGTGGCAAGGTTTTGTAACACCTAGCTGCAACATCGACATAGCCCATGAGTTTTCACCCTACCAAAACATTATTTGGAGCCTGTGACTGTGTCTCACTCAGTCTTCTTTGTATAAATCCCTCTCTGCTGTTTTTGTCCATCCACGTACACTTTGTTTCCTAGGACTGCGTCACCCAGACTGCTCTCCTCTAGACCCTACGTCTCTCTTGCAAGATGGTGGACATAAGACTGGACACAAGTGAAGCCTTATCAGTGCTGGTGAAAGTGCTCCTTGTCGCACACCCTGGTGCAGTACCCGCTTTTTTTTTAACCTGTTTTTTTACCAAACAGTATGACACGGTGGTTCTAAGTTCAGTTGTGATCTGCTGTAATTCCTAGACTCTTTTCCACAGATCTCTGTCTACTGAAGACGCTCGTTTTAGGCTTGTGCTTTTTTCTTCCTCATAATAGAATTTGGTTTATTGGGCTGCAGATTTTTAGCCCAGTGGGTTTTTTTTTTAGTTTGTCAAGAACACCTAAGTCCTTTGCCATTGATGCTGCCCCTCCCAGATAGCTGTCATATGCAGGTTTAACAGGTATATTCTCTATTCCATCATCCAAACCATTAATGAAAAGCTGAGTATCAAGCTCAGGTTATAACTCCTTGGATGCATCTCCTCAGTCAGAAAGGTAATTGTAACTAGTCTCTGAGTGAGGTTTATAAACTAGATTTACACTGGCTGTGTCGCATTTTTGTGAAGAACGATCTTCTTCAATCTTATTCAACAAGAACCACTCAACTCTTTTGAAAAAATAAAATAAAAATACACGGACCGCCTTGTGCAATATTACCACATCAGAATTAGGTGTGGTGAAAACTAGATGAAAGCTTATTTCTCCTCCCTTCTTGTTTTGCATTCCCAGCATGCACAGGAGCGTGCATACATTTCTTTTTAACTGTTATTGGCAATCATTTTGCAACTCATTTTGCAAAAACATTGCAGTCAATGGCTCAATGTCCAAGTGGCAACCAGTGACGAGTGGTGTTCCTCAGGGGTCGGTACTGGGACCAGTACTATTTAACATCTTTGTCGGTGACATGGACAGTGGGATAGAGTGCACCCTCAGCAAGTTTGCTGATGACACCAAGCTTGGTGGCACAGTTGACACACTGGAGGGAAGGGATGCCATCCAGAGGGACCTGGACAGGCTGGAGAGGTGGGCTTATGCAAATTGCATGAAGTTCAACCAAGCCAAGTGCAGGGTCCTGCACCTGGGACATGGCAATTCCAGGCACAAATACAGGTTGGGTGGGGAATGGCTGGAAAGCAGCCCTGAGGAGAAGGACTTGGGAGTGTTGTGGATGAGAAGCTCAACATGAGCTGTCAACATGCACTGTCAGCCCAGAGAGCCAACCGTGTCCTGGGCTGCATCAAGAGAAGTGTGGCCAGCAGGTTGAGGGAGGTGATTCTACCCCTCTACTCTGCACTCATGAGACCCCACCTGGAGCACTGTGTCCAGCTTTGGAGTCCTCAACACAGGAAGGACATGGACCTGTTGGAATGGGTCCAACGGAGGGCCATAAAGATGATCAGAGGGATGGAGCACCTCTCCTATAAAGACAGGCTGAGAGAGCTGGGGTTGTTCAGCCTGGAGAAGAGAAGGCTTCAGGGAGACCTTATAACAGCTTATAAATATCTGAGGGAGCCTACAGAAGAGCTGGAGAGGGACTCTTTATGAGGAAGTGTAGCGACAGGATAAGGGGCAATGGTTTTAAATTGGAAGAGGGGAGATTTATATTAGACACAAGAAAGAAATTCTTTGCTGTGAGGGTGGTGAGACACTGGAAGAGGTTGCCCAGAGAAGATGTGGATGGAGGGGTTCAAGGCCAGGCTGGATGGGGCTTGGAACAACCTGGTCTGGTGGGAGGTGTCCCTGCCAATGGCAGGGGATTGGAACTTGATGATCTTTAAGGTCCCTTCCAACTCAAACGATTCTATGATTCCATGATTCTAACTCACCATTGATATCTTACAAAAGACTAGAGGTCAGTCCACAGACTACCAGAAAGAAACTTGATCTAGATGAGGTTTCTCCTACACTGTTTGAGACACATACCCCTGAGACAGTGACAAAGGTCTATTGGAGTCAAGATTCATCTAGTTTTTTTCACGATTAACTCCTTCCCCAGGTTCTGGAGAAAAGGGAGATTTCGGATGTTTTGTGTTCCAGCATCACAGCACTTTCGCTAAGAGGCAGTAGGATCCTGATGACTATGTGCTTTCTTAACTTTGAGGAATGGTGAGGAAAGAACACAACAGCTCAAAGACTGGTGTTGGGGGTTGCTAAGTGCTGGAAGCTGTTCACAAGGAGGTGTTGTTCCCAAGGACAGGCACACCATCCTGCGTCGCTCTCAAAGGCAATCTCCTACAACACTCAAAGCTGAGGCACGTTTCACATTACTACAGCAATGGTGGTGCAGGTCCACCTCACTTTCAGAGGTTTAAGTTTGTTGCAGATGCTCAGAGCCTCAAGCCTTCAGCAGCCACGCTGCCAACTTTTCCTGGCAGAGTTAACCCCGGTCTTGTGACCACAGATTACATGTTATGTTATGCACCATGCTGCCACAGATGTTTTAACACTTTTGTATGCCTGACATGAGTAGGAGGATCCTCAAGGGAAGCTTTAACCACAAATATATTACTTTTAATCTTGGAGGAGAGGCCATGCAACATCTAATTAGATTTTCCTAATTTCTTCCTCACATTTGGCCAGTTATGAAGTTTCATAACATCTTAACTGAAAGCAAGGGCTGTTTTCTGTTGGTGTTGTTTTCTTCCTGGCTGACTAAATGTCAATTAGGTAGTGGAAGAAATTTAATTGAGTTGTGCTGAGTTCTCCAATGACTAACAAGTCTGCTCCTGAGCTCTGGAAGAAAACATATCACCTGCAACGTGTGTCATCTCGAGGATGAGGCAGCGGAGCTGAGGAAGCACTAGAACATGCACAGCTGGATTTCTTCTTCTCCAGATGAGGTTCAGGCAGTGTAGTCCATTTATACCCGTCGTAAAGCGAACAGGGTAGTAAAGGCCTCCAAATCAACACACCCACGTCCAGTCACAGAAACTACAGACTGCTAATTAACATTTGCGAGTCCAAAAATTTGAGCACAGGGTTTTGAACACATCGATTCAAATGCTCTGTTGAGGGTATGGGATGGCGTGGTGTTTGCTGAGCTGGTTCAGGAGCCAGCAGCAGCCCAACTGCACCAGCTACACACTGCACCCACGTCTGCTGACTTTGTTGAGAGGTGGGACTTCTTAGCTCCTACAGAGGACACAAGCTAATACTGGAGGTGTTCAAGACCAGGCTGGATAGGGTTTTGAGCAACCTGGTCTGGTGGGAGGTGTCCCTGCCCAGGGCAGGGGGGTTGGGACTCAATCTTTAAGATCCCTTCCAACTCTCACTGTTCTAGCACTGTCCTGTAGACTGTGGAGGTACTTGTCCCATGATTTTCTGCCTTATGTTCTTTCACATAGCATAGATGCACCCTTCCAAAACATCAGTTTGCTTCTCCTTTTGCCACAGAAAGTGAATTAAGTTGTGGTTGAACCCTGCCCTCAGTCACAGGGCAGTGAGGATGGAGAAGCAGTCTGCAGTCTGTGTGAGAATGCAGGCAGGGCAAGAAGACACTGTTCTCCCTGAGGTACCTGATGCTAAAACGCTGCATCACCTTTGCACAATTGCAGTTTTAGAGTTGTGTATGGGAACGCAGCCTCCCAGGAGCAGCAGAGCAGTCCAAGTCTGAAGTCCAACCCTTGGTGCTCCAGTGAAGCTCCTCTCCTGGACCACCCATACAGCTGGTATTGTAATTACAGCATCCGATCTGTGGAAAAGCGGTGTCTGCTGCTCTGATCCATTGAGCTTTCTAATCCGGTGGGGAAAGGCCTAAGAAGACATGGGTGCTGGAGGTAAATGTGGGCCACAAAGCTCCAAGTCAGAGCAGAGACACACTGTTTTTGTCATGTCACAGACTGCCCAGTCAAGAGCTAGACTCTCCAGTTCTCAAGTGTTCTCGAAACAGGACTTGGTGCCTTTTCTGGGAGGTCTTTCATCAAATGTGTTACTGAACCCAACCTAGAGGTGACAATGACCTGCATGTATGTGATGCACAAAGAGTTTCAGGCTAGAAGATCTGATGACGTTTTCTGACCTTAAGTATTGTCCATCTTCATACCAATTTTGTCTTTGATGGCGTAGAACTAGCAGCAGGGACTGGCCTTGAGAAATGCATCTACTATCTCTCTTCTAATGTTAGCCTTTCTAGAAAACCTTTTATTTTTTTTAAACTGGCAACCTCTTCACAATAAATGTTTTCTACTGTAGGTTTGTAAGTAAATATGTGCCCATTCACATAATTTTCAAACTCGCTGCCATTATTAATTCAGATTTTGATTTGTGTTTAAAGAATAATGTATCAATGCACTGAATTTTTGAATGATTCATCTAATTCTCCGAGTAGGTGGATTGTATGCCTTCACGCAGTAGAAGTATACTTTAATCTCTGCCATTGAATTCTTTTAATCTTCAGAAGTGAAACGACGCAATCCAGCAGTGCAGTTGACTGCTGTTTGAATTTCTAAGGGAGATGTCTGGTCCCACACCATGTCATAAAACAGATCTTCAATTACCCTAGAGCTTACCAGCATGGCTTCACGCTACTTCAGTTCACTCCTGACTCCAAGAAACTGGTTTTAGACCATGGCATATTTCAGGCCAGTCTTGAATTCTGCTGGGCTCCACGTCCCTCTAGGCTGAAGGAGCTGGTGAGGCCAGGGGTTATTATATCACGTCTCCATGCTCCCTTTGCCCTGGCTCAGGCTCCAGGCTTCCCAGCATCAACTGGTTTGACTCTAACTCCACTTACTGGCACCAACTCAGAACAGGAACATGTACCTGCTGCTGCCTTTGGACCATAAAGTTGGAGGTTGACATGGGACAAATGTCTATGGGTAGTCAAGCAATCTAGAAGAAGCCACATGCATGGCTTCCGGATTCCTAGGTATGGCCAGCAGACAGCAAGACCCACAGGTAAAGAAGAACTCAGTTAGGTCTCATCTGTTTAATGAGAACTCAGTTAGGTCTCATCTCTGCAGACAAAACAGAGTAATTGGAACAGCTCCCCTTTCCCAGCGTACGTATTATTAAGGTCCCTGTGGCTGAGTGTCAGACTGTCTAAGAACAGTCTTAAAACAGGAGTGAAGGTGTTGTCTGCATCAGATTTGCTGGAGAGAGTCTTTAATAACTGCCCTTAATCTGGGATAAATTACACACAATCAGCAACCCCAGCTTCAGAAAATGAATCAGGAGGAGTGAGAAAGTGGTATTAAATCAGATAAATCAACTCAGCACAGGCAAATACAAGTCCTATGCCCAGCTTTTGACTGACTCACAATTACTTAATTCCCTGAAATTAAAAAAAAATGAACTGCCTGATTGATCTTGTAATCCAGGGGTCACAAACTGCCCTTGTTAATAGAAGACCTGCTGGTTTGGATAATGGAGAAAATTGCTAATTTACTTGCTATTCACTATGCTATAATTTTTCCTCTGAACCGAATTGTTAAAAATAAATAATTTCTTTTGCTTCCCAAACAGAAAAAAAAAAAAAAAAAGAGAGAATTTATTACCAAGAATGTTTTGTGGCTTTAGGGAGAAAGTTAAATTTAGAACTTAGACTAGTTGCACAAAATGCTTTATAAATATTTTAAGGAGCTAGCTTCCATTTTCTTCTGAATATAGACAGGAGCAGGCAACAAACTGAGTCAGGGGTTTGGGACGGAGTGTTATTCATGGAGGCTGGTGTACCTCTGAAGATGAGTGAATGTATTTTGCTTGGGATTTAATCTTTCCTGACTCTGTACCTTGTCTGGGTAAAATTGCGAAGCCTGTGGTAGCCAGACTGGTCAGACAGGAACCTGTTAGTGACTCACTCTGTAGCCCAAGAGCTCCCTGCTTCCTGCCCAGATGTGCCTCTGCTGGTCCTTCCTCACCTAAAAATTGGGAGTACAGCTCTGGGCACTTGCCCAGGTGCTTTCCCTGGTGTATAAACATGTCCATTTGTTAGCACCTATTTAGTTTTAATTTAATGTGCCATGCTTGCTTTATGGTTCCCAGTAAGCAGAGGAGAAAGATGCCATCCCATGCTCATTCTCATCCTTGCCTGCCAGAAAGGGCCTGGATTTCCCTTTCTGCACCTTTTCTGGTTTAGCTGGACCAAACCTGGGTGTTATCACAGCAAAATACAGTCAGACACCTTCTCTTCATCTGACCAAGTAGACTGAGAACTAAGTAAAGCCAGTGACCTCCCATGGACAACTGTGTGCCTACCCAAGCTCAGCGTGGGGCACACTAGTCACTGGCTGAAGTCACTGATGAGCAGACTGGTTCTCCCAAAACCTACTCCTTCAAGAGAGTCTATTTAAGGGGGTAGTAAGGAATCTGAGACATGTTGCTATAACTCCTTCACACCAAACTCGCTGCAAACTGATGCACCAGAACAGAAGCAAAGACACATGCATGGATTGTAAGCAGCAAAAAAACCTCAAATTTGGCCAGACCAGAGGTTTGGATCTGAGCCCAGATCCGGGATCTGGGCACACTTTGCAGTGTATATACAGTATATGTCAAGAGTGACATTTTAGAAGAGCTTAGGAGAAGAAGAAATGATGACTTGTATCTCCCTGAACGTAACTCCAATGGCAGTATGAGAAAAGAGCAATCAGCCCCTTTTAACCACACTTGTTCTCACAGAAGAGTCAGGAAATTAAAGATTTTTTTAGGCAAAGAGATCAAATGAATTTTGATCTCACACTTCAAAAAACCTGGCACTCTTTACCAAACAATGAATATTTTCAATAGGAAAGGACAATTAGTTACTCCAAAGAAGTTGCTAAATATTAATAAGCACAGAACTTAGACATAATAATTTCCATCTGACAAATATTTCCATTAGCAGTTGCTGTGTTAAGGAATATTTAGAAATCCTGGCTGATATTTTTTTAAAATAAATACAGTAATGTAATATAGATCTATTGTTTGATAGACTCATGTCATGGACACAGTACATAATTTTCTTTGCCCTAGTGCAGGAAAGGAGGAGAAAAATATTGCACCAATATAACACAGCTAAGAGAAAAATGAGCTGCAAGGGTTTATAGATGAGTAATTAAAACCTGTTAATTACCACATACAGAAACAAATCTGTTTCATGCATCAAGGCAGGCCTGGACTTAAGCAAAATCAAATGCTGTCTGGACTTCTGAGCAGATCTGGTCAAAGATTTATCAGAAAGTTATACTGTAAAATGGATTCCTCTTTTTTGTAAGAAACTTTGGGATTAAATATTAAGTGTAAATTCTCATTAAGTTGACGACTGTGACCACTTTCATGAAATGTATTGTGAAGAATTATGTGTCTATGTTGAAAAGAAGAAACCTCAAATTTTTCTTAATTCAGTAAATGCATGTATATGCATGTGTGTATGACTTCAGATGGAGAACAATTTAAATATTGTAATTCTCAGCCTATTTTAACTAAAACCTCTTTCTTGCCACCAGTCTGTACAAAATCAATCTGAAAGCAGACAAACACATTAGTCAAAGCACTTGGGAAGCCACAGTAATAGGAATTTAACTGACATAAGCATTGAATAAGGCTGGTGGTCATCAAAGGGAGTCTAAACCTGGAAAAAACCCTCCAAAATGTGTCTTTAGTCATGGACTCAGAATATGTTTGTGGCTGTGGGTCCATGTACTACTGCTGATTTTACAGAATCACAGGATGGCTGAGGTTGGAAGGGACCTCTTGAGGGCAAGTGGTCCAGAACCCCAATTGAAGCAAGGCTACCCAGAGCCATCCGCCCAGGACCATGTCCAGGCAGCTTCTGAATATCTTCAAGGAGGGAGATTCACAGGTGGTACTTTTCTTTTCATGTTATTACTGAAGCAAAACACCAGGCATGACAGTATCACATCAAATGAAAACAAAACCATATACCTAAGGCCCTCAGAACCTCCCAAGGTTTTTTTTTTTGCCTAAATCTAGGTAGGTCATTAAAATAAAGAGATCCAATCTCAGTCATTATTTCTTAAAATAGAAATGTATTTTTTTGTTACAGAGATAGTCACATTTCAGGATTAAAGGTGCTACAGAAAAGCATGAGTTAATATATTGGCAACTTTATCTAGCACTTTGCTGTTTCTCCTTATATTTTAGGTGGATTTGAGAACTGTTTCTGTCACATTTCAGGCATGACCTCTCATGTGCTCTCATGCATCTCACAGGGCCACGTATGTGACATCATGTTTTCCTTAAAGGAAGAAGTCTGATGTGACCTATACGACTCCATGCCATGAGTCACAACATGATGTATTGGGCAGAAAATTTAAAGAGATGCTTTTGCAAAATCCACAATTAAAAGACTTAATTTTTCATCCTGTGAAAAAAAATGTTAAAAATAATTTTAAAAAATACTTCAAAAAATGCTGAATTCTTCTTCATGCATTGCTTAAGTCTGGATTCATGGTAGTAATATATGATTCTCCTTTAAAGATCTAAATTAACAGATAGATAGCAAAAGAAATGAACTTTTCAGGTTGTTTTTCTTCTTGCTAAAAGACATCCTCAGTATGGTTTTGTTCTCTAGATAAGATAAAGGTGAAATGAGCAAGCTATACAACATGCAACAAGACAGAGAATGCTTCTCCTTATCCTGAAATTGCAAAGAGCTTTGGAGCTGTATTGTTACCACTTTCATGATGATAGCCGGTTGAATTTCAAACTTGCGTCACTAATTGAGCTGTTACCTTCAGAGCAGGATTTTATCTTCTCTCTGAAGTCTCCTTGGTCCCATCAGCTCACAGCAGAGCCTGGGCAGCACAGAGTACAGGAGGTAAGAGGCACAAACTTGAACATAAGAAGTTCCATCTCAACATGAGAAGGAACTTCTTTCCTGAGGGTGGCAGAGTCCTGGAAGAGGCTGCCCAGAGAGGTGGTGGAGTCTCCTTCTCTGGAGACATTCAAACCCACTGGGACACATTCCTGTGGGACCTGCTCTGGGTGACCCTGCTCTGGCAGGGGGTTTGACTAGATGATCTCCAGAGGTCCCTTCCAACCCCCTATCATTCTGTGATTCTGTGAGTACACAACTGTTTCATCAAGCAGTTGAGTGTTGTGGAGCATCTTGGTATCTTTGAATCACCAGGAGCTGGGGTTTTGGTCCCAGTTCCACATCCCCTGAAGTCAGACTCACATGAGAGATATGTCATGCTCTTAAAAATAAGCCCCTGGACTCTTCCAGCCTACCATGAAATGTCTTTATGGAGTCTCAGCCCTCCTCTGACAGGGACCATAGTGTGTCCATGCGTGGGGCCATGATGGAGCCACAGATGCAAACATACCTTCAGCCCACTGCTGTGGCCACAGCTCCCCACTTTCTGTGACCTCCCTGACTAGAGAGCTGGCTTCTCTACTGCTGCCCACCGAGCCACTTGATTGAGCCAGGTCAATTTAAGCAGACTCAGATTTATTCTGCTCATTTTCACTGAGGTGGGCTTGGTAGCACTCACACACACAGTTGAGTGAGCAGATTGGAGTAGCGATCACCCCTAAGAGTAGGTAGCAATGAAAAGTGGGGGCCATACATCTTCTGCTGGCAGAGTCACATCCAGGAGAGCTTGCTTATTGCCTGTTTTACTCCGAGTGCCATACTGCTACACCTAAACTTCTCTGGCAGTAGAACTCGCTCATTTAAAACTCCCTCCAGGTCACATCACAGACAACTCCACAAACAACACCTTTCTCTCCATCCAGGAAGGTCACGGCTGCATTAGGCCCTGGATTGCCTTTGCCTTCCCAGCAGTAAGAGGCAGTTTGATGCAAGGAAAGAAAAATGAGCACCAGCCTGTGACTCTCATACATTGTGAATGAACTTCCACGCTGATGGAGCAAGGTGACATAGCTGGGGGTCAAAGATGCCAGTTGAAAAAGCTTGGTATAAATTCAGGATGTAGCATATTCTGCCCGTTGCCAGTCAGGGTTCAGTTCAACAATAGTCTTTTCGGGGTGAGCAGCACTGATTAACCTTAGCCTCTTAAGCTGGACATGTAAAATTAAACACTGCAGATGCTCACACCATCCTCTGTGTTTCATCCTCCTGATCTTTGCTGGGATGACAGAATATTTTCCTGTGTATGTATTTTACAGAATCACAGAATCACCTAGGTTGGAAGAGACCTTGCAAGATCATCTAGTCCAACCAGTGAAAAACAAAAAAACCCCAAAAACAAACCCAGACACCACACACGAACAAAAAAAACCAATACCAAAACCCCACACCACGCCCCAAACAGCACCAACCCAACACTAATCCATATCCCCGAGCACCATGTCAACTTGTCTCTTGAATATACGTCCAGGGATGGTGCCTCAACCACCTCCCTGGGCAGCCCATTCAAATGCCTGACAACCCTGTCAGTAAAGAAATATTTCCTAATATCTAACCTGAACCTCGCCTGGAACAACTTGAAGCCATTGCCCCTTGTCCTATCATCTGTGACTTGGGAGAAGAGACCGACCAGCACCTCTCTACACCCTCATTTCAGGTAGTTGTAGAGAGCAGGAAGGTCTCCCCTCAGTCTCCTCTTCCCCAGAATCCTCAACTCCCAGACTTGTTGGGGTTGTTCAAAACTCCAATTTCCCTAGTTCCCTTCCTCCCTTGCTCTGGACAGTGATAAACAAAGAAGGGTGTCTCTCCTCCACAAAGCTCTCGCCCTCCTACACCTCCCCGAGAGCTCAGTGGCAGCTGAAGATTACCCTTCAGGTAGAGACTCTGTTCTGACTCTCTGGGGCTCACCAGTGCTAATTCACTTTTTTCCTTGCTGATGCCTGCAACAGTCCTCTCCCATCAACCTGCTCCAGAAGGAACGTGCTCAAGCGAGCTGAGTATCAGCAGCAGCTACATTCGTGATGATCTCTCTGGTTTGTTTGTTTGGCTCGTTTGGCAGCGTTTATGGTCAACTTTGCATGAAGCCTTTTGACTTAACAGAGAGCCAGAGCCAGGCAAATAATTCATTTACTTAAGCACAATCAAATTCCAGTTACAAAAATACAACTGCTGCTGGGTGGGCAGCCGGATTTAAATGCATACTTGCTTGTGAACAAAGAAAAAAGTATATATGTAGCTGAAATGCTCGCTCTATCAGCTCTGCAACTCATTTTTGTACTATAGTGATCTTCTGAAATGGCATAAAATAAATCTGTCCGGTAATTTAACTTCAGTGTAAGAAAGCTTTTAGATACACTATTTAAAAAAGGTTCTCTACATTTTGATTCAAGTTTGAAGTACAAAACCCTCTTCTACTGTGCAATTACACATCTGTACATAGAATATCATGCCCCTCATTCAACCACCTCCTTATAGTAGATGAACGTGTTACTCATAACTTGTGATAATTTGTACCTCTCCATGAGAAATCCATACAAATGGTAGTAATAGAATGGCATTCCCATTCATATTTACCTACTCTAAGACTGCATTAAGCAAGTATTTCTTTGAATGCTAATTTAAAAATAATGTTTGACAATTTCATAGCATAATATAGCTGACTGGAGTCATTAACTCGTGCATAATGTTAATGTAAGCTTTATTCAAAATCTTCTGCTGGAGAGGAAGGGGAAATGCAGATTGTTTACAGCAATAATGATGCGAGATGTTCTCAAGACGTTCATAGGAAGTGTATGTAATTAGAAGAAGGGAATTTGAGTTGAGTTCCCCCAACACGGGAAGAGAAAATTCAACCCAAACCATTTTTTTTGTGACACAAAGGTGCCACCTCCCACACCGCAGGTTTCGGGGCTGGAGTTGTGCCCTCTGTAACGACAGCAGGGAAAGAGAGGTTCAGGTAACAGCTTAGTCATTGAGGTCTGGCGGTTTCTAGAAAACCTGAGGCAAACTTTGAAGGCAAATGGAGTAACTCACAGTTGTAACTTCAAGCAAAATTTGCTTGTCGGTAGTGGAGGAAATAGAGGCCTTATAGCTATGGCACAAAAGTCCTTTGTGAGGTAGGCTGGATGTGATTTTTTTCAATAGGTATAATGTAAGTACTTAGCAGAATGTCTTTCTCTGGCCCCTTGACATTTAAACAGGAATCTATTAGTCAACTGATGTCATTAGCTAAAGTACATTCTTTCTAAGGATGACACTGATGATCTAATCGATCATCATTATTAAGCTAACATCAATCAACTGCAGGTAGACTACAGCGGCTGCCTGATAGATAAAGTTCCTCTGCTAAAGTTGGAAACAACAGACTTCTTTTCAATTCCTTGCTGTTTTTAAAACTCACCAAATGCTGGTGGGCCAAACCGTGGCACTGATTCCAGTGATGGCAGTATTTTGGGTTTATGCTGGTGTAAAAAAGTAAGAGGAAACTGTGTTTCCTTGTTTCAGCAAGACCATAAAAGTGTCATGGCTGTGACACAGCAGTTCAGGAGACTAAGACAGTTGCTTGCTAGATACCAAAGACACATTTTTTTTAACGATTCTCAGCTTTAGACAACATCAGCCTAATAGAGTGAAATAAACTGTTAGAGATTCCTGGTCCTTTTCATAGCAAGTTTTAGCACAAAAGAAGGGACAACTTGGAAGTAAAACTAAGTCAATATGGTCATTCATTCATCTCCTATGACCATATTCACTGTGCTCCCTCAGTTTGTTGAAGCTATTTCGTAGACAATTTCATAAATATATTGAACAAAGTTAGGAACTACTATAATCATGTAAATTGTGTTCAGGGAACAGGTTACCACCACCTTACGAGTTGATTCTTTTCTCCATTTGCTGATGGGAAAGGAGTGAATCACCATAGGGTGGGTGGTGGACAGACGATGTCCACCGCCAAGGTGATGATTTCCAGCAGTAAACAAGTGTGAGGAAAGGGGTGAGCTTTGCCAGGAAAAGGGTGGGCAGACATTATCCTCTTCAAGGAATGAAAAAGAAGCAGAGTTTAAAACACTTCTTTAGTCACTATTTGGCTATTCATCTTCTCCTCTGATAAGTAGGACTCATTTCTGTAGGGCTGACCAGCTCATAGATTGTATGTTCCTTGTGACAGAGATATGGCATCCAGCTTGGTCTTGAAGGACCATGGGAGTCTGCTAAATACACAGTGGCAGAAAGTTGATATTACCAAGCCCATATACAGGGAAGATCCACCCCTACTGATTTTTTAAAGGGTACCCAGGTAGAGAAGAAGTCCCCTGACCATGAGGAGACAGAATGGGCATGTGCCCTGTCTGAGATGGGTTTCTGCCCTCCGAGGAATTCCTGCTGCCATTCGGAGGATGTGCCACGAAGGCACATTTGCCCCCAGTGGCAGTGAGACTGTGCCATTGGGAGAAGATGTCATACCAGCCTCTGAAAGACAGGAGTGAAAGGGAGAGGAGAAGCAAGCCAAGATGGGGGTGCCTGTCAGGTCTGCCTCATCCCTGTCAGATGTCAGCTGCCTCCACCGCTTCTAACTATAAATGTGACAGATAGGTGCCTCATGCCAATGAAGGTTTATAATCATGCATGATGAAAGGATCTCAGATTATGGTGCTGTCAGTGGATTCTGTCACAAACGGAAAATTTATATTTAGTATTTACTTCACTTGAAGTCACTGAAGTTATTACTGCAGTTCTTGGACAATTCTGGGCCCTGCTCTGTCTGCCCTTAGATCTGACTGAATATCTGAGTGATATTCAAAAGAGCCTGGGGGAGGGAGATGTCCAGCTTCTAAAGTAATTCAATAGGATTCAGGTAACCCAAAGCTCCTTCAGGATGTGTGCCCACTGAGTGACAAGTAAATGGAAAATGCTTTATCTTAACCCAATCTTTCAGCAAAGCTTTAAGTGATTATAGGAGGCACAAGATGACAAAGATTTGGGAAGATTGACAAGGTCATCAGCAAATTGTGGGACATCCATTAGGTGATGTAAATTAGCACGAAGCCTATCAGCTTCCATGGAGCTGCATTGACTTGCACCCACTAAAGAGGCTTTCATTTGAAACCAGTCCAGTTTCATTTGACAGACTGCACTTTGTGCCACAACTTAATGAAAGAGAATAATCTAAAATAGTGGCAGTAATAGTGTTGTTTGGGCTCCTCTACCCTGTACATATGCAAAAAACAAGAGGTGAGATTTTTGATGAGGGTAGATTCATGACTAGCCCATTCTCATACATGGATGTAAGTTGATGAACCTCAAGAAACCTGGTCCAAGTACGGCCTTCTTCTGTTCCAGATTCAGAACAAGCTTTCCAGCCACCTGCACCTCTCCATCAGCCCAACTGTAACCACACTAGGATAATCTTGTCGCTAGGATGACTCAAGAGCTACAGTTTCCTAAGGCGGATGAGTACAGAATGAATCTTGTGCTAGAGCAGCTGCCTTTGGGTGGACTCTGACAGCACCTCTGGGCATCATTCATTCAGAGGGTGCATTAGTCTGAAGGAAAAAGAATGAAGTGACAAAGAGGAAGTTCAACTTTAATGAAATCAACCCCTCTGAGACAAGAGGCAGATGATCAAATAGCCAAATATGCCTGCATGGATTTCTGCAGGCAGAGATGAGCTTCTTCTGACCTTCTTTCAGTTAAAAGTGATAACCAGTGCAGTTCTCGGTTGGTTTTTGGCATACCTGATCATCAGCAAACCATAGATTTCTATGGTCTATATTGCCAGAAATGGTGTCTTTGAACCCAAAGCAAACAGCATAAAGCTGGATTCTCTGTCTCAACAATCCTGCCAGCAATAGCAGCTCATTATTTTACTCCTCAATGGTCGGCACAAACGCTCAAGCCAAGAGAAGCCAAGCGAGAGGCAACCTCCAACACAGTAACATTTTGGTAATATTCTGGTATCACTTCTACCCTTACCCTTTGGTAATATTTTGGTATCACTTGTAGCCTTACCTATTAGCATTCTATAAGTATTCTATCTGATGTAAATATCAGCACAGGTGAGAGCTGGAACTTCTCACCCTGTTCTTGAAATGCTTCTTGGATTTTCCATAGACTCTACAGTCATCCAGCAAATGAGGTCTGTTGTGCTCACAACCTACTGGGGCATGGCTATAAATTATGTGCCTAACAGATTTTAAATTTGGCCTTAAATACCATATGTACCTAGAAGAGAGATGTAGTTAACAGCAAGCAGCTCACAACACTCAGTTTTGTATGCTGTGTACAAAATTTCCTAATCTGTACATGAAAAAGCACTCATCAGTTTCCAGATACACTTCTCTTGAACTGATTTTCCTACTTCTGTATTCCGTTCTCATAAATTTTGTTTCTGTGTATGCCAAATTGTGGGAACATTTCCAGTTTACCATTTTAAAACCACTCATTGTTTTTATGTTACAAAATGGCAGTACTGGAATTATAACTTTAAATAACCTTTGACATACGAAGTACTGCATACTGCATGAATTGTGCTAATAAATGTTTATTTAGTCAGCAGCAGAAGTAAAAAAACTCTTCCAGCTACATCAAATCGACTATATCCTGCAGTGTTAATTCTTAATTTGCGTGGCTCTATCTGAATAATAATAATAAAAAAGTCTAGGAAGCGTTCATGTTCATTTACTGGTAGAAAAATAAACGTAACCATAGCAAGTAATCCTATTATATACTATTATGTACTTACTTTAAAATGGTTCATAGCATTGGTTTATCCTGAGACAGCTCTTGTCCAACAGACTGGCTCAACATTTCTTAAAACACCTGAAAGACTGAGAATTTTCCTGTAAGAAAAATTTTCTGTTAACATCTGAAAATAGTCTGCTCAAAGTCTGGGCATAACTTTGCAGAACGAGCCTTAATAGAAACCTTTCTGTGCCTTGATTCCTTTCAAGAAGAGGAGCTGCCACTTGCCCTGACCTTTCTCAGAATGATGCACCATACCTGTACTCGAAAGGCTCAAGCTGACTTTTGCAACACCTACTTCTGGAAGAGAAAGTCCTCAGTACCTAACAGAAATAAATCAAATCAGTGACCTTTACTTTAAGTCCATCTGCAACATCTTTCAGCAATCTAATGGTTTTCTCTGTCCCATCTAGGGCTGGAGGTGTGAAGAACTGACCTGTCTGTTGCAGTCTGCTCAAGTCCTTTCTGTTTTTCTCCCAACTCAAACACCAAGTTTCCCAGATTCTTTGGGCACATTCAGCACTAAGCTGCCTTTTGAGATACCGGGGAGACTTTCTTCTCACTTATACCCACAGAAATTCTGAGTAAGCAAAGTTAGTCAATCCTCTAGGGCTCCCTCCCGAGCTGACTCTTTACTCAGACTCAGTTTTCACATTCCTCACACATCACCACGATGTTTAGGAACACTTCCCGATCTTCCACCAACAGTATTTTACTTACAAACCCCCAACGCACAGCAACTTTACAAAAAATAAACCCGCAACTTGGTCAGACTGTTTGTTCTCTCCCCGGCCAGTGTGAAGACATGTAACGGATGGGAAAGGGCCCCCCAGCTTTTTTCAAAGTATATGAGGGGGAAAAAAAGCAAACCTTTCAAAAATTTTGCCTCATTGAAGATCAGAGTCCAACTCCTTCGCTCACAGGGGCTAGTTTCTGCTCGTGTGAAATGTTATTAGAAAGTTGAATTAAAACTACTCCAAAGACAGGGATTTTTCAGAGATGGCAGGAAATTGGGTTTTGCAAAGAAAGTCAGTACCGAGACTTTGCCATTTACCAACTGCAAGTCAACGTATGGCTCTTAAGACCATATTTCTTGACCCGTTGTCAGGAATCCTCACTTATCCTGACAGCGTTTCTGAGCCACATCAAGTTGAAGTTTCCTACAGTCCCAGATCTTTTGTGACAATGCTTTTTAGATCTTGTCCAGGTCTTTTAACATGCCTGCTCACTCTTCACTACTGCCCTCCTTAAATTTGTCCTTAGACTACTACTCCAATAATGCATACAAAATCCAAACCAAGTCCCCTGCTGGCCCGAGGCCAAGCACGCAGACTTTTGCTGGTGCTGACTGTCATTTACACAATGCTGAGTCTTAAAATGCCTGCTTCTCCTGGGCATCTCATTCTAAAACACTGGATCTGGGGACCGCCATGGAGAAAAGAAACTGAATCGAGGAGGGAAAGCAAGGAGAAGGAACACAGAGAGAGGAACAACAAAGTAATGCAAAGAAGATTTAGGCAGCAGCACCAAAACTGTTTTACAAGCATTTCACTACTTTGCCCTTTAAAAAAAAAAAAAAAAGGCCTTCTACCTTTGCATTGGCAAGATACCGAAATGTACTGATTAACATTTAACATTTCTTTTTACTTAAGTAAATGGAGGTAAAATGTTATGGTTTATGTCTTGTCTGTTCTGATGCTCCTCAACATAAAATAGAAATGTAAAACAGAAAGATAACCTGAAAAGACACAACAAAAATATCAGACTAGGACGGGATGAAAAAGGAAAACAAATGGTTCCATCCTTAAAAGAGAACAGCAATTTTATTATTTGAAAAAATAAAAAAAGAAATTATACTAATGTTGTGTGTACTAAATGCTAATTACCAGAAGAGTTTATATCATCAAATGTTTATGCACGTAAGATGCAGAAATGATAACAAGACTTATTCAAACTTTTTCCTCTGGGGCTTCTTCTGATGAATGTTTGAATGCAAGTGACTTATTAATTAAAGACAAATGGAATTTTCTGCAGTACTGTTAAAATAAATCATGCCAGTTTTGTCCTCAGCTGATGTAAATCAGTCCACAAGCCTCATTCTTCATTCTTTTGCATCAATGTGTATGCGTATGGTAGCAGTGGTTTCACTAGGTTTATAACCAACAAGAACTTATGCTAACAGAGAAGAAGATTAGACCTACTAAATTCAGTATACTCTTCATGCTATGTAACAATCAGGGTTTAAGCATAATTCTTTCAGGCATAAAGCAAGCTGCGAAATGTTCATAAATGTGACAAATGAACATCACTTATCATGAAGCTTGATCCAAGATCCGTCGAAACAGATGGAAAGACTGTCTTGATCTTGAGCTCTGTTGGATTTCTCCCCTTTCATACTATGGTGTGGTGCTCCCTTCTAGATCACAAAATCACAGAATCATAGAATGAGATGGGGTTGGAAGGGACCTCTGGAGATCATCTAGTCCAACCTATTACCAGAGCAGGTCCACCTGTGCAGGTTGCACAGGAATGTGTCCAGGTGGGTCTGGAATGTCTCCAGAGAAAGAGACTCCACCACCTCTCTGGGCAGCCTCTTCCAAGGCTCTTCCACTCTCAAAGTAATTAAGTTCCTCCTCATGTTTAGATAGAACTTCTTACATTCAAGTTTGTGCCCATTACCTCTTGTTCTGTCACTGGGCACCATTGACCAATCTTTGGGCAGAACCCTATGAGACATCTCAGACACCAGGCAATACAGTGAGGGTTGGCTTTTCTGGGAAGGGAAAAGCCAAGGATCCCAACATTTTTAAAATTCAAATTATAAATAGGGCTTATGCCTAGTCTTTAATCAATTAGACTGGGCTCTCCAAAGTAGATTTTTCTTTCTCTGGATATGGAACATCTGACTGCAGTTCTCTCCTTTTCTGATGGGAGCTGAATCCAGATAGTATCCTAAATACCAGGACCCACATGGAAGGAACAGAGGATAGAGAAGGCAAGAAAAGTCTTAATGACTTAATTGCTCAGTATTACATTTTTTTTGAGAGGAAGAAGAGTCCTACAGTTTTAACCTTCCTGATGAGCCTAAACCTGAGTCACATTAGTTACTTTCTGCATACGTTTGCCCGGTGTCCTACACAGATTCCAGCTGGGATTGTGCCACCTGAGGGTAGTCTACTGGAGGTAGCTGGGGTGCCCAATGGGAGACAGGGGAGTTTCATTTGAAATCCCTGCCCTGAATAAGGATGCCAGTGGACACAAACATCCTTCAACTGCAGCCTGATAGCCAAGAACCTCCCATGGTGTGCAGCCAAGTGACAGGTTTCCCCAACAGGGTGATACGTCATCTGGGTTTGGTTTCTGTTTGCATGGGTATTTCATTATTTGTACATGGCAGGATAATGGGAACAGGAATGGCTGAGAACCTCTACTTCTCTTCTCTTCTCTTCTCTTCTCTTCTCTTCTCTTCTCTTCTCTTCTCTTCTCTTCTCTTCTCTTCTCTTCTCTTCTCTCTGCCACTCTACCTTAGAAAATCCATGTATTAAAACACTGATACACTGAGAGGTGTGGCCTTCAATTACTTAACTGTGCTCGTGGTGAGGCACTGGAACAGGTTGCCCAGAGACGCTGTGGCTGCCCCA